>JAEMBS010000669.1:0-15989 GCA_018467065.1 Ephestia elutella
AATCAAAACAATAAAAATACAAACGAAAAACAATTCAATATTGTTGACAGTATTGACAGCTGATGTACATACGTTTGGTGTTGCCAGACACATCATCAATGTTAGTTCCTCGAACTTTAATGTCAGGACTTTCTGTACTAGGCTTCTACGGAATGATTCAAAAGTCTAGGAATAGGACACTTTACCCTGAAAAAGGCTTGTTGCCTTTGCCTTGGCCGATAAAAACGAGCGAGCAGTTATTTATCAATGTCAATGTGACATAAGTCATAAATTCATTTGCGATTTTGCGAACATTTTCGACTTTTGCGAAACATTGTGTTGTTTTGTGTGAAGAATTTTTGGTTACATAGGAAAATAAGAACAGATAAGAGCGAAAGAAAAATATATCTGTTGAAATGCCTGACGCAGTAGCTGCCTGTCGCGTCTGTCTGGCGGTGGACGTGCGGCTGTTGCCCATCGCCGGCTCGCTGCAGCTGGTGTACGAGAGGATCGCCAACAATGCAGTTAGTGCAACCGCAAATGTTTTATCTCTACTAAATACTTTCGTTTGGAAGAAACAAATTGTGTTTAACTGTTGTGAACATTTCAGCTGCACATGGCTGACGGGAGGCCCGTGGCGGCGTGTTATATCTGCTACGCGCAGCTCAACAAGTGCCTCAAGTTGATGCGGACTTCTGCTTGGGCAGAGAATGTGCTCAATGCTATAGTGCACAGACAATCAGAGGTAGAACTTCAATCTTTGTGATGTTATAAAATGTGAATTAAGTATTTATTAGCCTGTTTTGCAGTAAGTTTGTGTATGCTGACAGATAACTGAAAAATCAATATCCTTGGTGGACCGTGAGGCTATCCGCCTGTATGGGTCACTACAGTACTCCAGAGCTGAATATAACAACACTGATGTACCAATCCCTGTTATAATCAAAACTGAGCCGGAGTCAGATGTTGCTAATGCTGACATTGGATTGGAGGAACAAGAGGAAGGTATGCACTATTCTGATACTCAAACATTCACTGATATTTCCATTGATGTCTCGTCCCCTTACTGCATAAACCAACTAAAGTCACTTTTTATCAAAAATGAGTTAAGGATACATTCGGAATCTCCTCTTCAAGATCTACATACTGGTAAAACCCGTTTTTCGATATAACGCTTCGTTCGATTTAGCTTTTAGCTAAGGTAACTTACCGTGTCATTTTGGAAATAATGGACAGGAAAATACCAATATATATCGGTTATAGAAAATGTTTGAACAATATTCACAGAGAAAATCAGTTATACTTTTTTAATGGTTTTGGCTTTTTAAACTTTGAAGCAAAATCCCAATTTGGCAACTGCAAAAAGAGACTTCACAGCTATTACCAGTTTTTTGCAATCGCCTATGTGATAAAATTATTAATTTTTAATACTTCAAAAATATGCAATCATTGTTTAATCTGTTTTACTGCTTCACAACTTCTAACAATAAAGAGAAATTTCTACAACCAAAACAAAATAATGTAGCTTTTGTTGGTTTTGTTTCTAGGATTTGAAACTTTTAGCTCGTCAGCAAAAACCGTGTAAACGCACGTTATTTCTTCGCGCGGAGGCGTTTCGCGGCGCGGTCCCCCGTTTAGTCGAGTTTTGAATGGCCGGCACTGTGCGTTTCATCTGGTTTAAATTTGTTGTTATAGGGTATTTTTTTGATAGGGTCTGACGCAAAATGTGCACGGAACCACCTAAGTTTTCTTTACATTTTGCCTAACCACCGGGCAGCTGCAAGTAGTTCTGGTTCCTATCGAAATCGGTTGATTCTAACTTCTGCCGTCCCTCACTGCCTCCCATGCATTAGCCAGATGGTTCACTAGCTCAACTGAGAAAGCAAATTTATTTGCAACTCAATTTGCGAACAATTCGCGTCTGGACTCTGGCTCTAAGCAACCACACCTACCATACCTCGTTGTGATTCTTAAATACCCGAGATGACAATCCGTAATAAAGAGGTTTTTTACGATCGAGGAAGGTTAATTACGATCTTGATTTTCATTTGATTATCTTCTCAATAAAAAGTTATATTGATTATCTTCTCAATAAAAAGTTATCTTAATTATTTTCTCAATAAAAAGTTACTCGCATACCTAGAAGACAATGATCTTATCAGTGATCATCATTATGGTTTCCGCCAAGAACGATTTGCTGGGGGATGGTGTACGTGACACACAGTTGGGGCGAGGCCATCGGAAAACATATTGTTTCTCTTTACATCTTTAAGGCTTTTGACAGTGTTTGACACCTGTAGCTGGATAGCTGAATTCCTGAGTGACCGAACAAAGTGGTCATCGGTGTTCCTCAGGGGTCAGTCCTCTCTGTGACCGATTTGCAAATGGCAGTACACTTGTTGTGGAAAGGTACAGTCAGGGGCAGGGGGGTCAGGTGTGTGTGGTGACTGAATTTTTGCAGTGCGAAGAGTGACGGAGATCAATTAAAACTAGAGGGAAAGACCATGGTTGAGCGAACTGACCAAACATTAGACTACGTATTGGAGAGAATTATCTGGTCAGCTTTAATGCTTTCAAGACACAGGCATGTCTATTCACCGCAAAAAGGAGCCCTTTCATCCTGGCACCTACTTTCCGGTGTACATTGGTTCCTATAACCGACAAGCTTGAACTCCTTGCCATGGAGCTGACCTAAAACCTCAACTTTGGCACCACCGTCGAATCTAAAGACCAATCCGCTGCCAAAAAAATTGGCCATTGTTAACAGGGTTAAGCGCTCCTTCACGTGGACAGCTTCTTATACTTTTTATAAAGCTAGGCTCGGTGAAGTAGATAGATAGATAGATCAACACTTTATTGCACCATTCACAGAAAAGAAATACAAAGTAGTAGGTAACAAAAGTAAATACATTTTAAATGAGCGCAAAGGCGGGCTTACCAACCAACCACACCGCGGAAGTACCAACTAGCCACATGGATTCGATGGAAAGCAGAGCCAAGAGAATAATCAGCGATGAAAAATTGACGAACGCTAAACTTCACAACCTAGCTCTTTGTCGAAAAGTTGCCTGTCTATCGGTTTTCTACAGTTGTACTTCGGGGAGTGTACTCATGAGCTGCATGAGCTCATTCTGCCCCCTTTTTCCATCGGACATCCAGAAGCACTGTGGGCTGTCATCCCTTCTTGGTTGATATTCCCCACCCACGCAAGTATCGCTTTTCGTCAACATTTTTAATGCGCACAGCGAAGGAATGGCCTGCCTACATCTGTGTTCCTGAGCACACAACCTAACACTCTTAAAAACCAGAGTGAATAAGCTGCTTCTAGGTAAACTCGATTCACTGTAGACCCCATCTCTGTCCTCTTGCAAAATTGTGGTCAAGAGCAAACCCATCTTTTATAAAAAAAACTTGTCAAAGCCAAAAGCTATTTAGCTATTTGTTATATTTTTGTATTTATATGTATTTTTGATATAATTTCAATTGATTTTGAAACAATAACGAATTATTGGCTATTTTCTATAATGTTTCTGTGTTTTGAATAACATTTCGATACATTGTCTATTGGTATTAAATGGCATTACACTGATAATGACGGCGTACTTTGTGTTTTTGTTTGATTTTAGCAACAAATTTATTTTATTTTATTACATTTAGCTGAGTTTTGGGGTGATTTTCAATTTATTCTATATATTTACTTAACTTATCAAGTAAATTTATGTGCACTTAAGTCGATAAATAAAAAAGTCTCTACAGTTAAAACCATTTATCTGCACGATTTTTCAATGTTATTCCTTAATTTTATCCAGTATTTCGGTGATTTCGTTTCTTTGGCCCTTTTTAGCCCATAGCTAATAAAATAAGCAATCAAAAAATACAAACATATTCCTGATAGGTTACATCTTTAATAGGAATTTGACAGTGCAAACCTTTAAACGCTGATTTCTCGAAACTATGATTTATGCAGTTAGTTGGTTTATGCAGTAAGGGGACGTCACACTTGTATTAAGTTGTGAACAGATTCTGTTCACAACTTAATACAAGTGTGACTGATTCAGCAATGTTAATGATTGAGAGATAGTTCCAAACGAGGAAAACTTGTCACAATGGGCAATTTTCTGAGATATAATTACAAAACAAACAGATCCAGATGACTTCATAGATGGCGCTTGTTAAAAGGCAATTCCATTAAGAAAGCAAAAATGCACAGAATTGGCACTTCTTGACATTGTGATTTGAGCAACTGTCAAACTATTAGGTGTTTACAGAGGCCTCAAAGTTGAAAATTACTTTTCAACCGACTTCCCAAAAAGGAGGAGGTTATATGTTTCGATGTATGTATGTTTTTTTATGTATGTTCGCCAATTTCTCCGCCTACTGTGGACTGATTTCCAAAATTGTTTTTTATTCGTAATGGTGTATTCCCAAGTTGGTCCCATTTTAACCACGTCAGAATCTGTTCAGTAATTTTAAAGATACCTAACAAAATATAAAAATACCAACATTGCATTATAGAGCAAAAAGCCCGCGACAGCATGCCCTTCCTTATTTTATTAAAACTCAAAATTTTCTGTGTATGTTCCCAACATAGAAATAGCGATTAGCCACTATAAAAAGTTGGTTCATGATTACTTAGGCAGATTATTTGTAGCAATAACATTTAAATTGGTAACTCAATTTCCTCAAAGTACAGTTTTTTAAAGATTTTATTCCTAATAATATTAGAAATCACGCCATCTATTACCAGGCAATTGGTGCAGATATAAACCCCTGCTAGACTTTGTAACTTTACTAAATTATAGTTATATTTGTTTTATTATAAAATCTTAATTTAATATTACTTTGGGAGGCCCCAGGGTGCTTTTAATACCTATAAAAATCATCCTTGCTATCTATGTTACCTGCATACTCAACTAAGATCTAAACTTCATACCTAGTCGCTACTATTTTTTACCCGTATATACCATGCAGAGAAACATTCAGCATTTCTAAAATAAGGAAGGTTTGGTCGTCACGGGCTCTCGGTCTATTTATGTGCCAAAAATAATAGACAATTTGACATGATCTGACATTTCAAATCAAACTAACATAAAAAGTTTCGAATTCTTAATTCTTTATTTTCAGCCAGTGAAAGAAAAGTTTTTATTAAAGAAAATAGGTGTAGAAGCACTGAAAATGATAAAATAAAACTTTTTCCAAAAAAAATGAACCGACATCCATCCACTTAAAATCATTAAATAACATTAAAGAAAAATGTATTAGCATGCTATCTACTGAATGAGGTGAAGTCGGTGCCAAATTGAATATTAAATAATCTTATTAGGATCATGTATATAAAATGCCTAGCTAAACTTACGTAACACCTGTAACTGTTGGTTAGTTACGAGTGCGTGTTGGGTGACGTAGAATGATACTCGTTATGCGTTGGTAAAAAGAATCTATTTATTTTAAAATGTACTGCATTTTATACCTAAAATTACATGAGTCAGACTTTCGTATGACGCACGTGATTTACATTACCCTACAAATACTCTCCCCTTTATGAAAAAAAAAAAGTTAAATACATAAAAAAAAAAATTGTAAAAAATAGTAAAACATTGAAAAATAATAAAACATTGTAAAATAATAAAAAAAACTAGACATTTTAGGACGCGTATGCTGGTTGTCCTTGTCCTGGGGAGGCTGGGGTGGTCCTCGGGTAACGGGTCAACTCCTGGAAGCTTCTGTTACAGCGATTTTATAGTTGTGCTTAGACAGCAAATCTGACCACGGGTTTCACCACGCGACCGTATCGCGTGACTATTCGGTTCGTTGACACCGGTTCACATTCGTTTGCTGTATCGCTGTTATTTTCTGTTGTAACAAATGCAGGTTTTAATCTGTCGATTGACACCGTAGTAGTTCTTCCTGGCAGTTGTATTGTGTAACATTTATCATCCCGATGAATTATTTTGTAAGGACCTTCGTATGGCGCTGTCAGTGCCTTTTTGATCATGTCTCTTCTTAGGAAAACATAATCGCATTTTCTTAACTCCTTGTGGATGAAACATTTTCTATTTGTTTTTGCGGTTGAATTATCCGATATGTTCATATTGTTCATAGCTGACGATAATTGAGTTACGTAATCAATGTCAGTAACCGAGTCGGTTTTGTTTACATTGAAGAAATCAGCTGGCAGTCGTAGCGTAGTGCCGTATGTCATTTGAGCTGCGATGACGCCGCATTCTTCCTTTATCGCTGTGCGTAGTCCTAGCATTACTAATGGCAATTCCTTGACCCAATTTGCGCTATTACATGTAGCGATTAATGAGGTTTTCAGACATCTATGCCATCTTTCCACCTGGCCATTGGCTTGTGGGTGGTACGGCGTTGTATGGATTTTATTTATTCCAAGTCTCTTCGCTAGTTTAGTAAACAGATTGGACTCGAACTGCCGACCCTGATCAGTAGTTATTGTAACTGGACAACCGAAGCGCGATATCCATCCGGTGACCAATGCATTGCATACATTTTCTGCGGTCATCTGCGTTATGGGGTAAGCTTCCGGCCACTTTGTCTTTCTGTCTATCATTGTAACGCAGTATTTAAATTCTTGTGACAATGGTAGTGGTCCCACGATGTCAATGTGAACATGCTCGAACCTCTCTGATTTTGGAAACGAGCTCAAGGGTGATACCGTGTGTCTGTGTGTTTTGGCTTGCTGACACGGAATACATGATCTTGCCCACGATGTCACATCTTTGTTTATGGAGGGCCAGAAGAATCTGTCTGTCATCATTTTCCTGGTGGCACGCGTTCCGGGGTGGCTAAGACCGTGGACAGCGTTGAAAGCTGTTTGACGGTACTGAGTAGGTAAATAGGGTCGCGGCTCCTTGTTGGTTGTTTCGCATAATATTTCTTGTTCTGATCCAGGGAATTGATATCGCTTGAACAAAAAAAATCCTTTTTCCATGAGAATTTTGATTTCTTCATCCTTTTCTTGATCTTTCGCTAACTGCTCGTAGTCGATACAACTCGGGAAAGATATTGTCTCTATTCTTGAGAGAGCGTCGGCAACACAGTTTTCTGAGCCAGATATATGTTTGATTTCAGTACAAAACTGTGATATGAAATCTAGATGACGTAAGCGACGTGGCGTATCGTTATTAGAGCTCGATTTCGTCATTGCGAAAACCAATGGCTTATGATCGGTGTAGACGATCAATTCTTTGCCTTCAATTTGATGTCGGAAATGTTTTATCGACATATAGATCGCTAAAAGCTCTCTGTCGTATGTGCTGTATTTTTGTTGAGCCGGACTCAGAGCTTTGGAGAAAAATCCAAGGGGTTGCCATGTGCCTTCAATATTCTGTTGCAATACACCGCCGGCGCATGTCGCTGAACTGTCCGTCATAAGGGCAAGCGGTGACGTCAGAGATGGATGGTGAAGCGTAACGGCGCGTTTGATGCTTTCCTTACATTCTTCAAATGCTTTTTCTGACGTTTCAGTCCATGGGATCTTCCTTCTGTCGTTTTTCTTCGAGTCGTGAAGAAAATTATTTAGCTCCCTTTGATATTCGGCTGCTTGCGGAAGACAGGATCGGTAGAAATTAATTATTCCAAGGAATCGACGTAGCTCTCGGATTGTCTCGGGTTTAGGATAGTTTCCTATAACATCAATTTTCTCTTTTAGGGGTTGGATACCTTCTTGGTTTATGTGGTACCCGAGAAAATCTAATTTATCTTTGCCGAATTCGCATTTTGACAAATTAATTTTGATTCCATACTTTTTTAGTCGTTCGAGGACTTCTGCCAAATGCTGTTTATGCTGAGATTCGCAGGTACTGCTGATCAGTAAATCATCACAATAGCAATAAACGAAATCAAGGCCATTTAGTACCAAATTCATGAAACGTTGAAAGGTTTGACCAGCATTTCGCAAACCAAACGTCATTTTCATAAATTCGAATAACCCGAAGGGTGTTATGATGGCTGTCTTCGGAATGTCTTCTTCAGCTATTCTAATGGAATGGAAGGCCTTTTCGATGTCTAATTTTGAAAATATCTTTTTATCCTTCAGCGTATATGTGAAATCTTGCAGTCTTGGAAGTGGATAGCGATCCGGGATTGTCACCGCGTTTAATCGCCTGGAAATCTCCACAGGGCCTGATTTCTCCATTTTTCTTAATCACTATGTGAAGTGGGGATGCCCAAGGACTGCTTGAAGGTCTGCATATTCCATTCTCGACCATTTTCTGGAACTCCCGCTTGGCCGCTTTGTAGCGTTCAGGGTTCAAAGGACGCACCTTTTCATGTGTAGGGGGTCCTGAAGTGTAGATATGATGTTCAATATTATACGCTGGGATTTCTGTTTGCATAGGCATCGACGGGTTAACGACATCAGTGTATTTCTTTAAAATATCGTAGTAGCAATTATTTTTGTCGATGGTGCAAATTGATGGCTCCGTTGTATATGATATTTGAGCAATCGTACTTAGGTCGGTGACTTCATCGCGTAATCGTTTAGAATGTAGGTCGACTAGCAACTTATTTTTCGTAAGAAAGTCGGCTCCTATTATGGAATTTCGGACATCTGCTACAATAAACGTCCACTTGAAGTCTCGACGAAGTCCTAGGTTAAGACTCAGATTTTTCGTTCCATATGTCTTGATAGGCGTTCCATTTGCAGCGAATAAATTCGAGTCGCTTGGTGTTAATAACTGTTTATTTTTTACTGCCAAAACTGACACTTCGGCTCCTGTGTCTATCAAAAACCGTGTACCACTGTTTAAGTCTGTAACACAGAGACGGCAGGTTTTAATTTCATTGACACCGAGAACTGCCTTTTTCGGAGTCAATTCTAGTTTTCCGATTTCTTTCCTTGATAATTGCAGTGTCGGCTATCCTTGCATTTCGTAGCTGCTTGACCGAACTTCTTATGAAAGTAGCAAATCCACGGAGCTGTACGCGACTTCGACCTTGACCGCGATCTATTACGCCCCGGGAATGGCGATCGACCTCTGTCATGTTTATTTCTTATTTCAGCTACTTCATGAAATAGTTGGTCGACTTTTTGTGTCAATAAGGCGATTTCTGGATGACTAATTTGAGCTATTTCCGTCCTTGGCCGAATATTTTCCGTAACTGTATCTGCAATCTGCGCTAATTTGTCCAGATCTTTGACATCGCTTATGCTCAATACAGCTCGAACCGCTGGTGGAAGGTGCCCAGTCCACATTATCTGGAGGGTTTCGTCGGGAACTTTCTTTTTCGCCAAGTCACGCATTTTGCGTAGTAATTGCGATGGCTTTTGATCGCCCAATTCCATTTCGCTTACTAATTTCTGAAATTGTCTGGACTCCGACTCTTCAAAAACGCCGATTAATCTGCTCTTCAACGCATTGTACTTATTTTCAGCAGGGGGGTCAGTTAAGAGGTCGCTCACTTGCTGCAATGCCTCCAGACCGAGTTTGGCGATAACAAAATGGAATTTGTCTTCATCGCCTTTCTTCTGAGGTCGCATTACAGACTCGAATTGCGCAAACCAAAGTCGCGGGTGCGCTGTCCAAAAATCGGGAACCTTGGTTGTTAAGGACATAGCTTCGATAGTGCTATGTGATGAAGACTGGTAGGACTCCGAAACCGGGGGTTGCGGACTGTAAATTGGAGGTCTCGCAACTGGTGTAGGCGGTGCCCTGTTGAGATCTTCTCGTGGTTCGGAAAATGGCATGTTCCTCAGCTTCCCCAAGCCGTAAGTAGTGATATCTGCCTCTTGAAATTCCGGACGGTGGGACCCGCTTGTGGGAGGCCGCCCGAAATTGTACAGTCACTACGTACAATTTTCTGGATTCTTAAATCACGTCGGGGTCACCAATGTAACTGTTGGTTAGTTACGAGTGCGTGTTGGGTGACGTAGAATGATACTCGTTATGCGTTGGTAAAAAGAATCTATTTATTTTAAAATGTACTGCATTTTATACCTAAAATTACATGAGTCAGACTTTCGTATGACGCACGTGATTTACATTACCCTACACACCCTTACTCCTGCACTTGGCACCGACTTCACCTCATTCAGTAGGTAGCATGCTAATACATTTTTCTTTAATGTTATTTAATGATTTTAAGTTTTATGATGGAAGTCGGTTCATTTTTTTGGAAAAAGTTTTATTCGAGATATATAGAGTCTGCTAGATTTGTCCTTCGAGTTATATATGATATGATGTATGAATAGTACATCACAGGGAAACCTAATCAGTTCGACTTATAGCGTCAAAATAATTCGAGCTATAGAGTTTTTTGTATTTCAACAGAAGGGAATAACTAATTTCTTTGTCTTAGAGAGAATTTCGAGTAAAAGGGGTTCGAGTTAAAGAGTTCCACTGTATTGAGATTTTGTTACATCGTTTTTTTTTCTTAATTTGACCTGTCAGAATCCATCTCATGCGGGTCCATCATGAGAAGCGTGTGTGCAGGTCCCCCGCAGCCAGCAGACGCGGCCGACATTTGTGAATCGGAAAGCGACTCTGATGAAGAAGACCCCGTCAGTCCGTCACAGTCTCGCGACACAGAGATGGACACGACAGAGCAGGGAGAGAGAGGGGAAGGTAGGATTTTCTCTTGTTTCAGCTCCTTTTCTATAGGAATCCTTATACTAACCTTCAATAGCAGTCAAATACCCTATTATGATGCCCAGGTGTGTATAGTGATGTGCCGTTCCCAAATTTCCGTTCCCGGGAATATTCCCGGAAACGGGAACGGGGAATATTCCCGGGAATGTTTCCAATTTTTGGGGAACATTCCCTTGTTTCTGGGAACGTTCCTTACAAAGCTGGAATTGACTTTATAGGATTACTAGCGTTTGCCCGCGACTTCGCCCGCGTGAGTTTTGCTTAGATAATAGTATCCAACATTTTACCATTACTTACCATTGTTTTGCCATTTAAAGTTGCTCCCACACTGCTTTTTAATATTTCAAGATTCGATTGTGCGCATTACATTACAATATGCCCACACTGACGTACATTCACCGATTCGATTTTGATTAAGCAATTTTCAGAATGTCACTTTCGCAAAGAATTACTTGTGCAAAAAGTCTACATTCGCAAAATGTCACTTTTGCAAAAGGACACCTTCGCAAAATGACACTATCGCAAAGAAACACCTTCGCATGAAGTCACCTGCGCAAAAGGTTCACTTTCGCAAAATGTCTCTTTTGCAAAATGTCACATTCGCATCCACAGTGTTCCTTTTCGAAAGTGACATTTTGCGTAAGTTTCCTTATACGAAAGTGACTTTTTCCGAAAGTGATATTTTACAAGTTTAACCATCTATAAATGTGACAGTTTATTAAAATTACCATGCGGAAGTAACCTTTTGCGAAGATGTCATTTTGCAAAAGTGAACTTTGGGCCGGCTCGGAAAAGTATCAATTAGTCACTTCGGATTCGGTGAAACGCAGAGCCAAATCTCATCGTCTAAAAGTTGCCTGTCTGTCTGCCTGTTCTGTATGGAGATGTCGGTTTTCGACCGATTGTACTTTAGGGAGTGTGCTCATGAGCTGCATGAGCTCATACCGCCTAACCCTATGTCCAGATGCACGACGGGCTATCATCCTTTCTTGGTTAATATTCCCCGCAAGCACCAAGTGCTTTTCGTGCGCGCAGTAAAGAAATGGAACTCTCTACCTGCGTTTTCCCTAGCACATACAGCCTGACTCTCTCTTTAAAACCAGGGTTAATAAGCTACTTCTGGGTGAGCTCGCTACACCGTAGACCTTATCTTTGTCCGCGGGTAAGATTGTGGTCAAGAGCAAACCCATCTTTAATACAATAAAAAAAAGTTATCTGTTAATAAAACCTGGGTCCCAGCTGATGGGCACAGAAAACGAGGAAGGCCTAATACAAGATGGTCAGATGAACTTAAAGCATTCGACAGAAAGTGGATATAAAAGGCCAGAGATAGGAACACATGGAAAGAGAGTGGGGAGGCTTTTGCCCAGCATGGACTTGTTATAGCTACAAAAAAAGTTAATAAAAAAATAATGCAATCATTCGGGTAAAATTGTGGTCAAGAGCAAACTCATCTTTTATAAAAAAAAGTTACCTCATCATTGTATTAATAAATTGGCTCAGGCGCAAAATGTCTCTTTCGCAAAATGTCCCCTAATCGTAAAATGTCTCTTTCTCGTAACGTCTTCTTCGCAGAATGCCCGAAAGTGACTTTTGCGTATGTAAACTTTTGCGCAAGTTACCTTATATGAAAGTGACACTTGCATCAATAACATTTTGCGAAAGTGACCTTTTGTGAAAGTGACGTTTTGTGCGAATGTGACCTTTCGCAAAAGTTACTTTATACGAAATTGACCATTTGCAAAAGTAACATTTAGCAAAAGTGACCGTTTGCGAAAGTTACCATGCGAAAGTAACATTTTGTGAAAATGACCTTTTGCGAAGATGTCTTTTTGCAAAAGTGACTTTATGCAAAACTTACCTGTTAACAAAAAATAAATATGCACTTATTTATTGTATTTATAAAATTGGCCCAGACGCAAAATGTCTCTTTCGCAAAATGTTCTCTAGTCCTAAAATGTCTCTTTCGCAGGATGTCTCTTACAGAATATATCTTCCTCAGAATCGCTTACACACGTAATAGCAATAAGCAAGGGATGGAAGTTAGTATGAAACTATGTCATTTTGAAAGTGAAAGTAAAATTTTAGATTTATTGGTCTGTTGTAAAGGTCACTTCCACATAAGATAACTATCACAACGGATCACACGTTTACAAAAGTTACCTTATGCGAAACTGACCTTTTACGAAATAAACATAAGCAATGACCTTTTGCGAGAGTGAAGTTTTGCGAATATGACCTTTTGCGAAAGTGACATTTTGTGAAAGTGACCTTTTGCGCAAGTGACCTTGTGCGAAAATGACATTTTGCGAATGTGGACCTTTTGAAATCAAAACCTCAAAAAATGGCAAAATCAAAATCAAATCGGAGAATGTTCTGTGACAGGCATATTGTAATGTTAATACGCACAATCGAAACTTCAATGTTATGTTACAGGTTAATATTCGCAGTGTGGGACCAACTTAACAATCTACTATTTATCTAAGCCAAACTCACGCGGGCGAAGTCGCGGGTAAAAGCTATTAATCCTATAAAGTCAATTCCAGCTTTTGAGGGAACGTTCCCAGAAACAAGGGAATGTTCCCCATAAGTCGGGAATATTCCCCGGAAATTTGGAAATTTCCCGGGAACGTTCCCGAAAAGTAGGGAATATTAAAAATTTGTGAAAAAAATGTTGTAATTATTATCTGAGGATATGTATTTAGATTGTTTTATTATATTAGAAGTGATAAAAATCGCAATTATAAATTTTAGTTGCAATATTCCCCAATATTTCCATTTTTGGGGAACGTTCCCGGGAACGTTCCCTTCGTTTCCGGGAATATTCCTTCGTTCCCGGGAACGGCACATCACTAGTGTTCCTCTTTGGATCTATTTTGCGTGCGCTGGCACATTCATATCTAACCCATCTGTCACTTTAAACTGTATTGATTCATGTTCAATTCTGCATTTTTTGATGTCATTCGTCAGTTTCTATAAGTTATTTATTCTCTATCTATATAATTATTGTGAAGATAATATAATTAATTTATAATAATAAATTAATTAATTAATGATAATTATTGTAATTATTAATCGAGTGGCGACCACGGAAAACGTAGTGTTGGCAGGCCTCCCACTCGGTGGACCGACGACCTGGTGAAGGTCGCGGGATGCGCATGGATGCGGGCAGCGCAGGACCGGTCGTTGTGAAAATCCTTGGGGGAGGCATTTGTCCAGCAGTGGACGTCTTTCGGCTGAGAGAGAGAGAGGGAAGATAAAATAAAGCTGTTTTTAAAATAATAAAGGGTTATTGGGTCTAAGGTAAAAACCCTTATTAGGTCTTATTCTTATGTTTTATCAATAAAAATATTATTATTATGACACTGCACTTCAACTTTACGATTCACACTATACAAAAGAAATAACAAAAAAAATTTTCGTTTGTTACAGAAAAGTGATTCCTCTCCATATAATTGAAGAGGATAGTTACGAAAAAGATGTACTTTTTTACGTCAACCTCGGCGACCCGGAATTGATCGGAGGTACGTACTACTTGATTTATATAGAAATTTATTATTATTATTAGTAGTAGAATAATTTATTAGTATCGAATGTCAATAGGTCATGGTAATAACATAGAATATAGGATTGTACTTAAAGCATGATTTCTAAATTTTTCTATATACTTTTTGGAAATACCTATATTTATTCAAAATATAGATTTTCATAGCATGTTTAGTTAGAAAAATATGTTGAAGGATAATAATACTAATACTTAGGATAAAAATTAGTTTTTAAAAGTATATTACTATGTACTTACTTTACACGACAGCTTGCTAGTATATTGCTGAAAATTTTTTTCTCTTTTCACGTTTTAATTTCAATTTGCTGTTAATTTATTCGGTTAAATTTGTCTAAATTATGTACCGTTCCATATTTCGAACTATAAATTCACAATGTGTCTCATGTAAGATATGTATTTATTTATTTTTATCAAATATGATGATAATAATAGGTTATAATAACTTTCCGAACTTTTCAGATAATTTGGTGCGATGTGTGAAAAAAGCCATATTTATGAACGTGTGTTGTG
The DNA here is from genome assembly GCA_018467065.1 of Ephestia elutella. Lineage (NCBI taxonomy): Eukaryota > Metazoa > Arthropoda > Insecta > Lepidoptera > Pyralidae > Ephestia > Ephestia elutella. The sequence goes on from JAEMBS010000669.1 coordinate 14,665, forward strand.
CTGCACATAAATTCGCGGATAAAAATCATGACTGTTCAGTCGTTCAGGATCCAGGGACTGACATCAGATGATGCTTAATGATGCTTATTATAATAATGTCATTTTATGCAAGCTGATATTTGTATATTTACTACTATATTAATACATTGTATTACATTACATAACTATTAGTGACATATATTCATTACATATTTATTTATTTAGTCGTATGGCATGCATGTGTCCAAAGTCGCTTTTCGTATTTATATAACTAGTAGCTATAACCTAACATCTAAATTCTTAACCCATTTGGCTGCGTTCGCATCCGGAGAGAACAAGTCAAGGGAGTTGCCAGCATATTTTCTTTTTGGGCAGTCGTAGATGATGTGGTGGACAGACTGCACGGGTGCACCACAATCGCATGCCGGTGAGCTTCGCCAACCACACTTGAACATATATTCACCGCAGAGTCCGTGCTCAGTGCGTAACCTATTTATCTGACACCAATCTCGTCTGGGCTCTGAGAACCCCCAGGGCTTTTTGGTGGGATCATAGTGTGATGGGGCGGCCTTGGGAGGGTTAGACCTCCATTCATCTTTCCAGCTCGATCTGAGATCGAAAGGTTTATCGCGGAGGCTATGAGCAGTCTGGTAGGGCGGCTTCCGAGACTTCAGACGGTGGAAGGGTGGATCCATAAACTCCCGGTGAACTGGCAGGCTTGGGTTTTTTGCTATTTTATTGGCTTCATTCAGTAAGGCTTGTTGTCTTCTGAGGTGAGGAGGAGGTATATGGCTTAAGGTGGGCAGCCACTGAGTAGGAGTGGATTGGGTGGCACCAGATATGCATCGCATAGTTCTGCGCAGCTGAACATCCACCTTCTCGGTGTGGGCACTATTGAGCCATACGGGGGCACAGTATTCTCCTGCGGAGTAAACTAGACTTAGGCCAGTTGTACGCAGCACATCGGCTCGCGCACCCCAAGATGTACCAGTCAGTTTGTGCATGATGTTGTTGCGAGTCCCCAGTTTCTTGCCTAGCTTGCTGAGGTGAGAGCGGTATGATAGCGAGCGGTCCAGAGTGACACCGAGGTATTTAGGTTCAGGGTTATATTTGACAGGTCTATCATCAAAGCTGATTTTTGGGGCATATGCAGCCAGTTGGTTGTGAAGGTGGAAAACCGAAGCTTCAGTTTTACTGGGATTTGGAACAAGCCTCCAGTTCTTCAAGTATACATTCAGCCTCGACAGGTCATTAGTAGTAATTCATTACATATTATTATAGTATACTAATTATCATTATAAGTATGTATAGACATTATTAACAATTACACATAATTTTTTATTTTA
>JAEMBS010000670.1:0-15924 GCA_018467065.1 Ephestia elutella
GACCGATTTTGATACCCAACGAACTTGAAAATTCTATTAACCATCCCTACATATATTCCAACTTTCATCAAAATCGGAACAACGGTTCGAGAGTTATCGCGGAACAAACATACATACATACATACATACATACATACATACATACATACAAACAATGTGTTTTTCGCTCCAACTTGAATTATAGCCCTCGCTCGCTTCGCTCGCTCGGTCAATAATAGTACCTCATTGAATTCTATCTTAGGGAGGTCAGGTATATAAATGTATACTTATATCTAACGAACTACCTACTTATATAAAACCTAAGTAAAAAAATCCTAGCATATCAAAATTTAGGCTATGTGCCACTAACATTGTTCCGAGTTACTTGCACAGTCAAAGCCAGGGTTAAAAAGTTAGCGAGTTCGTTTGCTTGCCCAATGCGATTACAGATGTAGGGGGTACTATTTTCTGATACACTCGTAACTCGTAGCAATTTATAGCATACGAAATTTTGAATCAAATAGGAATACATTCACTATCTAAGTATACTTTGAAACATAGAAATGTGCTTTCATACTTTCATTTTACGCTTCATCAATCATCAATACATATAATAAACTACTTATATAAAGACCTAAGTATATAACCTAACTCAGTAGCTAAAAATCCTAGCATATCAAATTTAGGCTATGTCACAGAATTAATATAAGGGTGGTCTGTGATATAAATACTACGTACAGAAACGAGGGGTCTTTATAGGCTAATAAAAGCCAAAACATTTTTTTTTGTCTGTCTGTCTTTCTGTATGTCTGTCTTTCTGTCTGTATGTTTGTACGCGCATCACGCACAAACTACTGGATCAATTTTGTTGTATTTTAGAAGACGTAAGTTTCATCTTGATACGCCGCTTAGAACCTGAGATATGCGCGGACGAAGTCGCGGGAACAGGCTAGTTTCAAAATAAGTTTCAAGAGAGTACATTCGCTTGATTCACTTTTAGGAAGAGACGAAGAAAGGAAGGCTAGCATAAAAGAGAGTGGAGAAATCTATTTCAAATTTCGATATATCGCAGTGACGCAAGCCAAATACTATATAAACTCTAACTCGCTAGAGTTTATATAGTATTTGCGCAAGCTAAGAATTTATAAATTTCATACTAACAGTATTGTGGTACATTTCAGTTAAATAAATTAAACTTTGTACGAACAGTGTCTACCTGAAATTCTGGTAAATTGCAGTGTAGAGTCCAAATATTTGTTAAATTTCCATAGGTAATAGGATTTCATAAAAAAATTCATAGAGAAAAAAATATTCCACGAAACTAAAAGGCAGCTTTCAAAATGGAATCCATGCAATAAATCAACGCGGCTCGGCAAAAACGAGCGGTAACATTCGTTCGGGGAAATCCACACAAAAACGAACACACAAAATCCAGCACTTCACAATTTTATTTTATTTATTGCAAATAAAACTGCATGAACTTTTTTTTAGGAAATAGTCGTCAGTGGTTTTATTTCGTTGCACATTTATTTTTAACCGATTTCAAATAAGGTGGAGGTTCTCAAGTGGGATGTATTTTTTGCTAGTTTTATTTTTCATTTTCGTGTTTCAAAGCTTGCTCAGCTTCGTTTAAAACAAACCTGTGGGCAAAAGAATATAGTACACAAAACATTAATTTATAATAGGTATTAAACATAACAAAAATAGTCTATCGCTCCTTCATGAGATAAGTCCAAGTCTATTTACCTTATTTGTTTTAGATAAATAGCTAAGGCATTGGTGATTACTAAATTTTTGAGCCGTTTGGGGTTGAGACCTTAGGGCCGTGGGGACCTTCAGCCCATAAATTATATGGCGCCATTGCCCAGAAATTGGTTGAGGTTTCTCGTGACTAGAGGGCTGGCATTTATCTCGCTCAGAGATTAAGCATTGCCATCCAACGTGGCAATGCTGTCAGCCTTCTGAGCACGTTACCTCATGGCAACGAATTTTCGGGACTGGCGTTTTTGTAAATATTTAATTTTAGTTTTATTTAGTTTATTTCTAGTTTACTTAAAGTTTTTATTTTAAGTTAATTTAGTTTATATTATAGTTAATTAGTTTTTAGGTTTTTATACTTCACTGTACAGTTTTATTTGTGCAATAAATTGTTATAGATAAATAGCTTCTTTTTTCCATACAATAAAATTATTACAAAAAAATTACATTACAAATAAATTAGAATTACATTTTGACGAAGCTTGTTGCGAATACTTTTTTGTGTATTTTAGTTATCAGTTCTCTTTAATGAATAAAGTATTTTTTTTTACAAAAAATAACAATATTGATATTCAAACACAAAATTATTTTTTTCTTAATCCGACTGATAATTTAAACAAACAGTCGAGCTTGCAAAGAAGACGAAGCTTTCTTCAATATTAAAAACCGTTAATTATGCAAAATCCGCGTCATTCATTGCACAAACAAAAACATCTTCCATTGAAAATCTCCTTCTCCGAAAGTAATATAAAAACGATCCCTCTTCGCGGACAATGAAATATTTGGTGAATGAAATGGTGGTCCAGGAAGTAAGAAAGAAATGGAGTCACGAGATTAGAAACTGGAAAAAAATATCAACGAATCAAAGAACACACTTATAAAACAGCATGGTGTTAATTGATTGAGATCCATCTGAAATCTATATTCAGTTAGATTTCAGATGGATGTCAATAATAATATAGTTAATATAGTTTAATAGTTTAATTCCAAAAATTCTAACCAAGACCTTAAAAAAATGTATTCACAACTATATTGATTCATATATCATATACTATATTCTTCATTTTTGGATGTCATTGTTGACCCAGTTTCTATCGCTATCCAGTTTTATAAGTTACTTTTATTGTGAAGCTAAAATAAATCTGTTTTAATATATTATAAAATAGCCCCTAAGTGGTTAAGGGTAAGTGTTGTTTCGGAAGTGATTTTAAATTTATAGTGTACAATGTGTTATCTTTTTGTAATCGTCAACCTACATTAGCTGCCAAATATAACCTAAATATCCCTATCCTAGGTACCGAATTGCGACCATCTTCAACATCCACGAAACATCAGTTCTATGTAATGATATCACACAGCTTTTAAATCTTTATTTTATTCTAAGCTCCTTGTTGAGACCCAATAAAAAGTGACTTAGTTGGCGGTTAATAAAGAAGCTCGTACTGTTTCGGACACGACATTATGAGCTTTTGAAAGAGAAATCCATACTAATATTATAAATGTGAAAGTTTGGATGTGAGTTTGTGAATTTGTGAGTTTGTGAGTTTGTGAGGATGTTTGTTACTCAATCACGCAAAGTCTACTGGACGGATTTCGATGAAATTTGGTACAGAGGTAGATAATGACCTGGAATAGCACATAGGCTACTTTTTATCCCGGAAAAAATGGTTCCCGTGGGCATGGGATACCAATTATAGTAACGCCATCTATTATTTGACAAAATAGACGTCATGTCAAATTGACGTTACGTCAACGTCAAAGTGACGTTACGACAGCCTCCCCACTACTTCCATATAAAACTGGCCGTTGCACCGGCCGGCAGTATGCCCGGATACGTCGAGGTGTGCGGACCGCTGCTCAGTGCACGGACTAATGGCACTTCGCTCAAATTTCTATATATTATGTGTGTGAAGGAACATCAGTGAGTTGGTTGTGATGTACATTGCGGTCAGAGGCGGGGCGCGCAACATAGCCGTATGAGGTACACTACATTTTTTTCATTTTATCTAATTTGTCACTAGATGGTGCTTTAATTAAATACTTGCCTTTAGTTTTCACGGCCTGCCACGAGATGGCACTTTACCGCGGACAAGTTCTTTCAATATTTTTTCGCGAAGAATGTTCTTTCGAGTAATATTTTTATAAATGTTTATATATACCATATAGTGTAGCGAAAACAGTAGCGCCACAGATTAGTAAGTACATAGTACTAACGTACATATCGGTCACTCACCGCCCCGCACTCATTTCAAATATCGCACCACACCCCGCCCAGCACTTCGCTGTAGACATCACTGACACGGTTTAGGCGCGATTGTTCCAAAAAAGTTCCAATTCGCGGTTGGTCTAAAAATAAACAATGTTTCCGAAATTGAAATTTTTTTGAGTGTTACCGTTAAACTTTGTATATTGAGAAGATAAGATCATATAGTAGTAGTTAGGTTTAGGTTATTTTTTTTAAGACCGCCCGGAAAGATTTTAAAGGCGGAAACGAAGTTAGGTTTAGGTTATTTTTTTTATTACTGCCCGGAAAGACTTACACCCGTATTCACAAACGTTTCCTTGACTTTCACTTCACTGACGTTTAACCGACTCGACCAATTTGGTATGATTAGCCCATATAAGGCATGTTCTTATGTATCATAATGGTTTTTTCACATAATTTATATAAGTGGAATATATTTGCGTGTTTAGTAACGGGTGAATTACTGTTCCCACAAAGTGAGCCCTTACATGACAATCCCCCGAAAATGGTAACCCAAAAATTTTCTTTACAATGATAGTAACAATCTCTACATATTCCATATATGTTATCTCCCATGTAATCTTTGTCATATAATATACGAAGTCATAAAATTCGAATTCAGAAAGCTCTGTAGATCAAACCACATGTCAAACCCCGGAAATGTTAACCAAAACCCAAAAACTTTAGATACCTACCTAGCTTTCCCATGTATGTTATCTTACACGTACTCTTTGTCCTATGACAATGAGGATTAGAACAAGAATTTATCGTTTATTTACCGTAGGTGACCGATTACTTTCTAAGAACGCACTTTTGTTTTATTTAAGTAGGCTTGATATGCGCAGCACGAAGGACTATATTAGAGATGTAAAATGACTGAATCTGACCAATTCTGACAGTCAATAACGATAAATGACCGGTCAACTATTGTCAAATTCAGTCAATTTGACTTTAAATGATCGGTCGCTTACTACTAAAGGAACTGAATGTAACAGTGACTAATCACAATTTAATTGTCATAAACTATGAACTTCACCCGAAATACTAGCTTAGGTTCCAAGCGGCATATTAAGATGACATCTATACTAGATTTTAAGTTATAGCTGTAGTTATAGTTGTAAGTTATATTTATCAATTACCGTAAACTGTTGCAACTTTTCACGGAATTTGACGTTTTTTGCGTTTTTTTCGGAACCTATTCATTTATGATTCTCAATTAGTTTTAAATGGAAAACAGACATAATAGCTTTTCATTGAGAACCCAAATCTTAACAATTTACACCCATTTTCTGAATTACAAAGGTTCGAAGTCGTAGGCAAAGTTGTATGTAAAAGACTCAAGTTTGTCTAGAAGGATAACTCGATACTTGTCGTTTCCGTTTATTTTTTTTACATTAGCATGAGACAACCTGATAGTCTCTGCCAGTTTAATCAGTACAATATACCGTATAATTTTTTTTATTACAGCTACTAGGCCAAAAAGTTGTCGCAGGTTCTACAGACTTTCCATACAAAAATGTCGTTGATTATAGGGTTGTCCCAAAGAATACAGATCCTTTATAGTCCTAATCCTTTATTAATCCTTTATATTTAAGAGTTAAAAACAGTACTTTTAATACAGCTTCTTTCATAAAACATCACAATTTTAATGTGTAACTTTTATGTTGCTAGTTTAGAAAAAGAGAACAATAACAATTTTATTGCTTTTTGGTAATAATGTCTCATCGTTATTAAATCAAAAATCATTTCTTTAAAAATATTTGAGTAGGTAGGTATCGTTTTATAAATTTAAAACTAACACCGTAAATGACTGTCAGTCAAATTCAGCCACTTTGATCTTTTTCATCTCTAGACTATATTGACCTGACAAAAATAAATAAATTATGAATGATGATGTCCGAAGCGCAATTAATTTCATTGTGTATAAAAAGTCGCTCTCGCCCGAAATGCACACAGACCGGCCACGCCCACTTCATGACATCCGCCCGACATGTTGTCTATTCGAGTTGAATATTGAAACGTCAAATCAAAGGTAGGTCGAGAGGTACCTTGAGATGGCATATGTTAAATTGAAATATGTATAGCAGCTGAATGGATAAGTAAGTATTTTATAAAAATATTGGCCTGTTTTGATAGATTGCATAACAAACAAGAGTTCCTAATACATTTGTCGTGGTGCAGAGCCACCAATAGGTTTTACATTCATATATACTAGTGGTTCGCCGCGAACGTTGACCTCGTGGTTGTTATTTATTAAAAATATGAGAACGTAAATTTACTGAACCAATTAGAATTTTCAGTAAAATACGGGATTCTGTTAAAACAAAAATGAAAGGCGCAACGCATTACATTATTCAGTTATTGCGCGGTTGAGGAGAACAGATTTTCCAATCTTTTTCTTCATCTATTCTGAGCTGCAACAACTTCATTTTTTAATTTTTTCCAAGCGGATATAATCAAAACCTGGATCAAATATAATATCTGTAAACCGTTTTGATCTCGAAAGAGCTACGTATGTACATCCGGCTGCCAATAACTCTTTTTACGCCAATGTCCACGACTACTTTATCCAAAGTAAGTGATTTATAATCGAGTATACATCCCCGAGTTGACCCCTGTTGACGATAAAAATCGAAGATCAGGAACATCTGATGAAGAACTCCAAGAGACCATCTACACTATAACATACATGGAAATGGGTCCTTAGCAAAAGTCGTTCAACCTGATGAGCATTTTCTGCTGACGTATAAAAATTGAAGATCTGGAATATCTGATGAAGAACTCCAAGAAGTCAGCTACTTTATAAGATATATGGAAATGGCGCCTTTGTGTAAATCGTTCAACATGATGAGCATTTTCTGCTGAACTACAGTTTGGAACACAAAATTTTTTCATCTAAGCTAAACTCACGCAGGTGAAGCCGCGGGCAACAGCTAGTCCTAAATAATATTACAAACGGGAAAATGAGTTTGTTTGTTTGTTCATTTATTTGTTTGTTTGTTACCTCTTCACGCTTTATCTACTAAACCAATCTTCCTGAAATTTCGCATACACATAGTTAGAAGTACGGAGAAGGACATAGTTTACCTTTCATCCCGGGAAAAGGCATGGTTCCCGTGGAAAATTTACGAAGGCAAAGCCGCGGGCGAAAGCTAGTTCAATATAAATAAGAAATATAGCAATACTCATCTCAAAAAATGTTAAGTTTCATCCAAATCTCATTACCGGTTACAAAATTATAGAGAAATATTTATTTTCACTAAAATACCTACGTATAATGGCTAGATGAATCTACCCCGTAAGGGAAAATGTCGTGATACTGTATCCTTATCCAATACTAACTAATATTATAAATGCGAAAGTGAGTTTGTTTGTTTGTTACCTCTTCACGCTTTATCTACTGAACTAATCTTCTATAGTGGATCGTATTTCAGGTGCAGCGGTCTCAGGTTTTCTATGTGGCCCACCGTACCTTTCATCCCGGAAAAAAAGCACTGTTCCCGTGGGAAATTCACGCGGGCGAAGTCGCGGGCAAAATACTTGCTACACGCATTCCACGAAATTAATTTAACGTTTTGATAAGTTTTCGTGGAAAATAAATACATGTACAAAAATGTCACTAGATGTCGCTGATACGAAAATGAACGATTCATGTTTTAACTCAATATATCTGTAATAAAAGAAGCGCAAAGAACTTAAAAATTCTAGGAATACTTTCTACACGCATTCCTAATATCAACGAAATTAATTCAACGTTTTGATAATTATCACGGAACATAAATACATGTACAAAAATGTCACTAGATGTCGCTGATACGAAAATGAACGATTCAGGTTTTAACTCAATATCTCTAAAACTAGTACAACAATTTTGATATACAATATACATGAAAAAAATAGTGATAATATCTCGTGATTTGTGAAGTTTCATCCTAATCTGAATAACGGTTCAAAAGTTATAGAGCAATATTTATTTTCATAAAAATGCATATTTCTCTAACACGGCTGAACCGATTTTGTTGCGCAACGAACTTAAAAATTCTATGGATAGTTGCTACACGTATTCTTAATATCATCGAAATTAATTCAACGGTTCGAGAGTTATCGCGGAACAAACATACATACATACATACATACAAACAAACAATGTGTTTTCGCCCCAACTTGAATTATAGCCCTCGCTCGCTTCGCTCGCTCGCTCGGTCAATAACAGACTATCTGTGCCTCAGGGCTTTGCTCCCGAAGTGTATGTGGCTACAAATTTTATTAGATCAATATTGTAATGATTATTTAGCGTATTTGTTATTTCTATGACTACATGCTTACTAGTCGTTCGCTGCGAACGTAGACCTCGCGACTATTAAAATACAATATTTATTTTCACAAAAAATTAAATATCTCAAAAACGGCTGGACCGATTTTGATGCCCAACGAACTTGAAAATTCTATTAACCATCCCTACATATATTCCAACTTTCATCAAAATCGGAACAACGGTTCGAGAGTTATCGCGGAACAAACATACATACATACATACATACATACATACAAACAATGTGTTTTTCGCTCCAACTTGAATTATAGCCCTCGCTCGCTTCGCTCGCTCGGTCAACTACATGCTTATAATATTAATAGACCAATGTTCCATTCAAATAAAAATATTTGGAAACCCCACCACGTTTAACCCCATAACGTGGTTTTCACAATATCTCCCGAAACCAGCTCGAACTCTATTTAAAATCCTTAAGACTGCCCAGGGGTGATCTCCACCCGGTGGGATATTCTCGGACGGCGGGGCATTAGTCGACTATGGGACATTAGTCGACTGTGGAAGGAACTTGCGTTTCCATTGGTCCATCCTGGCTCTGAGGGCTTCCTTGGCCAGGAGGGCTGCTTATAAACGTATAAGATAATAATCGCAACAGAATTGTTTTCCCAGGTTTGAACATTGTAAGACGACATCGAGACTGCTGAGCACGACGATAAGTTCGTTAAAGTATTCAGCAGTGTTGGAGAGTTCAGATAGCCGTGTCTCCTCTCCTGTATGATTCCGACAGCGGGTGTATTACGAGTATGTATTGGTATGGAGATCATATCAAGTCAAATCAAGTCAAGTCAAATTAGTCCGGTCATTCTATGTAATCAATGTATGGGGAAGAAAAACTAATTCATAAAGTTTTGAAATTGTGTGACATATACCTTCGGTTGTGGTGTTCAACGCTCACTACCTCCCCTGCCCTCCCCTGACGCTACCCCCTTTACTCTGAAATATGTCCCCTTTACCGGTTTTTTTTGCTTTTTCTCGAAAACTATGATAGACATGAAAAAGGTGTCAAAGGCAAAGATGATCCTAATATTAACTTAGATTCTTAATAACAATATGTCCCATTGTCTATTATTTTGATAGACTTGATGGTTTACGAGCTAAAAGTTGTGTTTGGGGCACATGGGGAGAAAATGTACGTAAAAAAGAGGTATTGTTGCAGTTTTACTATTATATCTCGAAAAAAACCCAGAATTTCGAAAACATAGTACTATTAAAAGTTTTAGAACATTAAATTCTGCGTTTAATGGGACTAAATACATATATTTTGGACCACTCTGTCCTATATACTAGTGCTCATCGAAATTGCACAAATCCCACAGATATTTTAAATGCGAAAGTTTTGATGTATGTTTGATCCTCAACTATGCAAAATCTACTGGACGGATTTCAATGAAATTTCATACACTGCTAGAAAAATACTGGATATAGTACATAGGGTACTCATTATCCCGAAATTCCTACGGGAGTAGGGCCCCGAGGCGCAGCTAATATAGCATTTTTCATAGGTATGGAAAACTTGCTACGCCCCGGGGCTCCGCTCAGTTGGCAATTTTGAGATAAAAATTATTTTATGTGATTTTTTCAAGTCTTTCTATATTCGTGTATTAAACTTCGTCGAGATCCGTCCAGTAGACTTCGTGTGATTGAATGACAAAAATTTCAAGTTTGTATGGGAATTTCATTATTTATGATAATATACTAGATGCGCCCCGAGGCTTCGCTCCTGTAAGAATTTCAGAAAAAAAGTAGATTATATGCATTTTTAGGTTTAACTCTACTTGTGTACAAATTTTTGTTGAAATATGCCCGGTAGATTGTGTGTAATTGAATAACAAACATACATCCGAGACATCCAAACGTAAAAAAAGTATGTTTGTTGTTCTTAAATTACACAAAATCTACCGAGCATATTTCGACGAAAATTAGTAGACGAATAGAGTTAAACCTAAAAATGCATATAATCTATTTTTTTTTCTGAAATTTTCACAGGAGCGAAGCCTCGGAGCGCATCTAGTATATATTATCATAAATGATAAAATTCCCATACAAACTTGACATTTTTGTCACTCGATCACACGAAGTATACTGGACGGATCTCGATGAAGTTTAGTACACAAATAGAGAAAGACTTGAAAAATCACGTAAGATAATTTTTATCCCGAAATTCCCAACTGAGCGGAACCCCGGGACGTAGCAAGTTTTCCATACCTATGAAAAATGGTTTATTAGCTGCGCCTCGGGGCCCTACTCCCGTAGGAATTTCGGGATAAAAAGTACCCTATGTGCTATTCCCGGTAGTTTTCTACCCGTGTACCAAATTTCATCGAAATTCGTACAGAAGATTTTGCGTAGTTGAGTATCAAACATACATCTAAATTTTCACATTTACAATATCTGTGGGATTTGTGCAATTTCGTTGAGCACTAGTATTGGACCGAGTGGTTCAAAATATATGTATTTAGTCCCATTAAACGCAGAATTTAATGCTCTAAAACTTTTAATAGTGCTATGTTTTCGAAATTCTGGGTCTTTTTCGAGATATAATAGTAAAACTGCAACAATACCCCTCTTTTTAGGTACATTTTCACAACATGTGCCCCAAACACAACTTTTAGCTGGTAAACCGTCAAGTCTATCAAAATAAGACATGGGACATATTTTAACACTTTACAGGACAGTAAACGAGACACAATAGAAGTTCAATTGTTTTACTGCTATAGCAGTTTACCGTCCAGTAAAGTGTTAATAAGAATTTAAGAGGGACCTTCTTTGCCTTTGACACCTTTTTCTTATCTATAATAGTTTTCGAGAAAAAGGGAAAAAACCGGTAAAGGGGACACATTTCAGAGTAAAAAAACCCCCTTTACTCTGAAATGTGTCCTAGCGTCAGGGGGAGGGCAGGGGAGGGTAGTGAGCGTTGAACACCACAACCGAAGGTATATGTCACACAAGTTTCAAAACTTTATGAATTACTTTTTCTGAAAACATAGAATGACCGGACTGAATGGGCGGGATCCAATCAAACTGATCAGCCAAACCGGAGTAAGGCCGATAATCGCATGCTCCAACCCCATTCGCACCGACTCGGTGTGACGACGTGCCGATCCGTTGCGAATGTGGTTACAGCATTCGATTAGCGGCTTAATTCCGTTGAAATAAGGGTTTGGCGAAACAGCTTGTTTCGCCCACCTTTTTGATTTGGTTTCCATGGATACCAATATATCAATATATTGATAAATATATTAGGTACTAAAAAAACAGGTCAAGTGCGAGTTGAACTCGCGTGGAGAGGGTTCCGTACAATGCCAATTTCCTGTAATCTAGAAGCAATGAACTATATTTTGTGATTTTTTTGTGGACGTGAAAAAGTGTCTTCTTTGAAGGCTAAATTTCAATAAAGAATTTTTGACTTTGACTTTGACTGTGGTCAGGTCAGCATCTCTCGTGGTGTTAACTAACGACGCTGGTCTTCCGTGGGTACCGTATGTTAAAATAAAATAATAAAAATAAAATCGATGTTTTCCTTCACCGTAAGTAAGTGGTGATCGATAAAAACTACGTCAGATTGGTATACAAACTCATGTAGCACGTAGCAGGTTTCGAACCCGGGCTTTTGCAGTCACATGCGGGCACCCTAACTATCCACTCGATCACCACCGCTTATGTTCCTTTTTAAATTTAAAAAATATTCTTTTAATCAAAGCAAAATCCACGCGGGCGAAGCCACGAGCAACAGCTAGTTTAATATATGACAGCAATGTTTTGCAAAACTTTTTCTTTATATCCTAATATGTCTACCAAAAATGACCCTTATTTTAAAAAAAATATGTTTTTACGTGTTTGGTTCATAGGATTTTACCATCCTACTAAATTTCGCCTGATTTGGTCTAGATGAGTGACTTCCAACGGCCCCGGCGGGCCTGCCCCGGTGACGGGGCCATTGGAAAAAAAATTCCAACGGGCCCGGCGAGCCCGGATTATGCGTTGACGGGGCCGTTGGAAAAAAAAATTACCAACGGCCCCGGCGTGTTTTTTAAGTGGGACGAATAGCATAAAAAATTTAAAGCATACGCTCCGGTAGAGTTTAAAGGGGGGGAAATTGTGTATTATATTGTAGACCTTAAATATGAAATGAAATTGAAAAAAGAGTTTGTATGTAACAATCAGTTTTTATTGTTGATAAAAAATAAATATCAACTAGGTATCAACAATCATATATATAAGAAAATAAAATACATGATGTTTGTTTTATATCATGACACAGAATACATAATAGTACAAGTATTAAGATAACAATAATATTTATTTTATTTCTTCTCTCAGCCTAAAGACGTCCACTGCTGGACAAGAAGGCCTCCCCAAGGATTTTATCCATGGGGGTTTTGCCGTAATCGCCACGCTTGGCAGGCGGGTTGGCGATCGCAGTGTGATGGCATAGTACGCGGAAAGATGCTGCTGCCCATCCTCCGGTGTTTTAAATCCCTTAGTCGCCTCTTACGACACCCACGGGAAGAGATGGGTTGGTGCATTCTAGGGCCACACCACAGGCCACGTTATTTTATTTATTTAACCTTTATTGTACAAACACAATGTATGGCACAATAGGTGGACTTAATGCAGAAGGATTATCTAACAGTCGACCTTAATAATACATACAAACTCTTTTTTTAATTTCATTTCATATTAAAATTTAAAGTCTACAAAATAATACACAATTTCCCCCCCCCTTTAAACACTACCGGAGCGTATGCTATAAATATTTTATGCTATCGGTCCCATTTACAAAACACACCGGGGCCGCTGGTAATTTTTTTTTCCAACGGCCCCGTCAACGCAAAATCCGTGCCCGCCGGAGCCGTTGGAATTATTTTTTCAACGGCCCCGTCACTTGGGCAGGCCCGCCGGGGCCGTTGGAAGTCACTCCAGTAGATTCGGATCAAATTGACTGTGACAGTGATCCTACAAGGGTTTCTTTTTTTTTGGACGATACCCTAAAAACGTAAATGCTATCAAGCTATCATATAGGATCTTATGGGCAACCGCATCGAGATAATATGTACTGGCAACCATCAGATCCTATATGAAACCAAATCAATAGAGGTTTTTGTAATCAAGGGGTGAAAACACATTGTATTGTTGTTTGTTACATGATTTATTAATTTCCTCTTCTCCAGCCATCGAAATACAACAACTGTACATAACATCTCGATGTCTCCACCCAACCAAATGTATCTACCAAATTTTATTAAATCAGACCGATTTTGATAAAATTTGGTAGACAAATAAATGAAAATCCAAATAAATAAAATGTATTCTACCAAAACATTTTTACAATTAAAATAAACAATAATACATCTTCGCACATACACCACATTCGCAATATCTTGATGTTTCCCACTAAATAAGGTAGGTACTTTTGAAAGTCGCCTATCAGGCGTGGGCACTACTCCTTGCCTGCCTTATCCAATTCGAATCGCACCTTTACTCCACCGTGCCTTTGGTCTAACATGCTTTATTTTCGTTGCAATCTGTAAATCTTTGTCTTCTTTCTTATGGAAGGTAGACACATAGGAAACCATCGTGATACGGTACTTATGTACTATGTCAGAAACATTATTACAATTTTCAACTTCGTTAGGCAACAAAGTACGTTTGGTAGTTTTTAAAAAAATTACGGAAATATAAAAATAAATATTGCATCATAGAGCAAAAGCCTGCGACGGCATGCCCTTTGTTATTTTATAAAAGCTTAAAACTCTGCGTGTATCTCCAGCATAGAAAGAACGATAAATTAATAGATAGAAACAATGTATTTCAATGTTATGAAAGTATGGACTTTTTAAATATATATTTATTTTTAAATAATACTCTAAAATACTCTAAAATCATATCAACCATTATTACGTTCCGGGACACATGGTACATTTATAAACCCCTCCTGCTCGAAATAGGAACTTTCATCAATCATATAGTGTACTAGCTGTTGCCCGCGGCTTCGCCCGCGTGAGTTTCGCTTAGATGAAAAATCTTTTTGTATTACAAACTGTAGTAACCTAAACTCCAGTACTCAAAATTTCAGCCATTTGGTTATCCCGTGTCCCGCGGGAACATATTAGGTACTCGTAGTACAGTCACAGAGTTAAAATGAATCAAAAGTGATATTTCATTCAATAAACGATCTTCGTCTGCTCGTTATTTATAATTTCCCGTGTACCACAACTCCCACCCCGAGTACCTCTTTGTCCTATCCCGTGTCCTGTCTATCTATACGTCAGTAGAAAATGCTCATCAGGTTGAACGACTTTTGCTAAGGCCCCATTTCCATTTATTTTATAGAGTAGCTGATCTCTTGGAATTCTTCATCAGATGATCCTGATTTTCGATTTTTGTACTTCAACAGAAAATGCTCGTCAGATTGATAAACTTTTGCAAAGGTACCATTTCCATATTTCTTATAGTTTAGCTGTTCTGTTGAGGTTCTTCATCAGGTGTTCCAGTTTTCAAAATGAATTATAGCCTATATGTTGCCCAGGCTTAGCAGCTATACAACGAAAAAAGTTTCATTTAAATCCGTCCAGCAGTTTTTGCGTGAAACGCGTACATACATACAGACAGACAGACAAGAAATGCCAAAAAAATATTTTTGCTTTCTATTATTCTTTTTAAGAGACCCTCTATCCATTTCAGTCAAAATTACTAAATGTACAGACAAAATATTTGAATCGATCATCAGTTATACTTTCGTTTTATTATAAAAGCAGAATTTTATATGTTACTTAACGTGGAGACTATAAAAACACTCATGCTATCTATGTTAACTGCCCGAGCAACCATGATCTGAACTCCATACACGCTAATAGTTGCTACCCGTGTCTCGTGTGCCTCTCTGCGTACATGCCCAATATACCTATAGAAACAGCTTTTATAAAATATGAACAGTTTAGTCATCGCGGGCTCTTGGTCCATTTATCTATGTGCCAAAATAATAGACAATTTTTGATTTTATGATAACCTGACATTTCAAAAGTGTTGCACTATTGCATATAAAACTATCCCAAAGTGAAGGGATTACAAAAAGGTAAATAAAAAGACGTTGCTTATATTGGTACATGCAACGAACTTATTTATTTATAATTCAATGGGTACATGCTACATGGCAAAATCTGTTGGTACGTTAAAAATTTTGTGACAACAGATTTTATGACGATATCACTGATAAAACCTATGATTTTATTTTGATTTTTCTTACTTGTGTTTTTCTTTTTCTAAACAATAATGTATATAGGTGCGTGTATCGTGCAAAAAAATATACCTAACTCTTCTATTAAACTGTCAATGTTTTAAATATGTTTTTAAAATTTTGCTTTTTTACCTGAATATTTTTATTATAAATATTTTTTTGACTTAAAATATAACTTACCTAAAATAATCACAGGTCTTTGCGCGCCGCGTAGCTATTCTAAAATATACCTATGCTTATGTATTTGGTATTAATGAGTCAGTTTCGCACGTCCTACAGAATTGAAAATTTACATCTAGTTTCAGTTGCGACGTGGGATAACATTAATAATTATAAGTGCACCGAGAATCAGCCTACCAATTTAACTGCACGGAC
>JAEMBS010000671.1:0-15866 GCA_018467065.1 Ephestia elutella
TAATCATAAGTAACTTTGGCGGCCTGTGGTGTGGCCCTAGAATAGCACCAACCCATCTCTTCCCGTGGGAGTCGTAAGAGGCGACTAAGGGATTTAAAACACCGGAGGATGGGCAGCAGCATTTTTCTGCGTACTATGCCATCACACTGCGATCGCCAACCCGCTTGCCAAGCGTGGCGATAACGGCAAAACCCTCTATGGATGAAATCCTTGGGGGAGGCCTTTGTCCAACAGTGGACCTCTTTCGGCTGAGAGAAGAAAGCGTAACTTTACATAGTGTACTAGAAAAAATAATTGTTTTTTTTTACTTTGATTATTGTTATTATGCATTAAATAGATCATTATATTATATAATAACTGTATTTAAAAACTCATACAAAATTATCACATATTCACGATTGCTTATGCGTATATTTTTAAACCGACGTCAGTCGAGATAACGAAAACTAACTAATCATACTAATATACTATATACTGATACTAGTACTAATACTTAATATTATATTATTATATATTATAAATGCGAAAGTTACGATGTTTGGATGTTTGTACGTATGTATGTTTGTGAGTTTGTTCACGCAAAATCTACTAGACGGATTTCGATGAAATTTGGTACAGTTCAAAATAAGTATTACAAATACAAATATTTTAGATAATAATATAAATAAATACGTTATCAAATACATGTTTACTTATTTTAGACTAATGTTACATAAAACCATCCATTCCTCGTTCCTCTAACATCGCCGCCATTATCGCCGCAAGGCGCGTGCGAGCTAATCACCTGATTCGTCAAATCGGCCGACACAGACGACCAACAGCGTTGAAGTATGGTCGATGAGAATGTGTGTGTTCATATAATTATTGCAGTTCATCTGTTTGCGTAAAGGTACCGAGTTAAAAGCGATCATTGTATGGGAGTTATTTTTCTATGGTATATTAGTTCGTTGACTAAAATGGACCCTTTATTTTGTACAAGTTGCAGGCTACAAAAACATTTTTCGTAGATATATTCTACGAAAAATGTTATGTAGATTGACAAAAACTTTATAGGTTCCAACTGGTCTATCCAGAAGTCTATGGAAACTATGTCAAGTTTGAGAGGATGATACACTATGTAAACTACAGGAATATTGGGAATAAACCAACTTTGATTTGGAATTTCATGTAAACTGGCAATGTTCCGGTCAACAATTTGCCGGGAACTAATCAGAAATTAATTTGTTTCTAAATGAAACGCAATCAGTACGCAATCGGACCGAAACGCCTTTGTTTTGTTCAATTTAGTTTCAGGGAGTTTATTATATTTTATTTATGGGTAAAGGCAAACAAAATAATTATAATTAAGTCATTGTATTTGTACGGGCTCCTGCTTGGTTTCCGTACACTTAGAGATGCTATGCTGATTGTCAATTATGCTGAATGTCAGACAGACCCGGGTAGCGAAGATGTTAATGAAACGACGTATGAATCTGCCGAGTGCGTTTATTACACTGAAGCAGTCTGTCGCAACTAGGAACTAAATGGAGCTTTGTATGGAAACAGGGCAATTTTTATGGCCGTCAAGAATGTCAAGATGGCGTTTCATGCTGTCTTGTCATTTTTGTCGTCTGCCTGTCACAGTGGCACGCGGCATGTTTGAATGTTTGGGATCATTTGAAATAAAAATTGTGGATTTTTTACAATTTGAAATAAAGAATACTGAGTGACTAGGTATTTCCTAGTGATTGTTCCAGAAAAATGGCATCGACTAAACGGTGTAACAATAAAATAATTCACAAGAAAAGATATTGACAAGAAAATTTATTGTAAAACAAATTAATGGCGAAATTCCCTAGTCTGAAGACCGGTGAGTACAACATCAGTAAAATAATAAAGTATTTTGTCCCCTTAAACTATCAGCAAGACTGAAATAATGCGCTATCTTTCTCAAATGAGAATAAATATATTTTGTGTTTGTAATCAATAGTGATGTAAATCTTCATCGATAAACGAAACATGAGTGAAACAATAAAGTATTCTGTCCCCTTGAACTTACTTACTTACTACTGCGATGCAGCGACTCGAAGTGGGTCTTGCTTGGTCTTTGGCAAGAGATGACGCCGCCATTTTATGCGGTCTTGGACCAGCTCTCGCCAGTTGTCAGCTCTGAGGCTCCGTAGGTCTTTTATAACCTCATCGCTACGACCCACGTATGCTCTTTTAACGGCACGACCAACTACTAGGTACTTATTGATTGATAATTTAATTTAAGATTGCGACAGTGGATACAAATTAATGGACATGAAGACTTGGCTTATATTCCAATCGGAAAATTCCACGATATGAAATTATGTTTGTAAGGGTCATTTCCAGTCCATACATTTAATAAAATCAAAAGAAAATTTGACTAAAGAAATGGTAAGTTAAGTTAATATTTGATTATAAAATGGTAAGTTGTTTAAGTACCACCTATCTTCCCTATTAAGATCTATCCATACTAATATTATAAATGCGAATGTTTGGATGTGAGTTTGTGAGGATGTTTGTTACTCAATCACGCAAAATCTACTGGACGGATTTCGATGAAATTTGGTACAGAGGTAGATAATGACCTGGAATAGCACATAGGCTACTTTTTATCCCGGGAAAAAGCACTGTTCCCGTGGGAAATTCACGCGGGCGAAGCCGCGGGCAAAAGCTAGTATATTATATATAATAACTAGCTGCGCCCCGGGGCTTCGCTCCCGTGGGAATTTCGGGATCAAAATTATCCTATGTGCTATACCCGGTATTTTTGACCCGTATACCACATTTCATTAAAATAGATTAGTAGATTTTGCGTGATTGAGTCACAAACAAACTCACAAATAATATTACCTTTTTTATTTCATGGCAATGATCATTTATTCCACGCGAAAGAAGTTTCGGGCATCAGCAAATCTTTTTTTTCTAGTAGAATATATAGGTATACATTTTGAAATCGCATTTCAAAGCCCTTGATACCCCACTCGATAAGATTGATAAAATTTTATTTTTTCGGTCTGATATTTATCGCGTATATAATTCGCCTTTGCTTTTATGATGATGTCACATAGCCAATATCACTCGTCGGAATGCAAGGAATCTAAAAATACCTCCCACATCAAAAAATGTTAAACCGTTTAGAATTTATTGTGCAATAAAGAAACTTACATTCATACAAACTGCTTTACTGTAGCATCTCTGACAGGGAGTTGGCCTTCCATATTTTTTTTGTGTATAGATAATCACAAAACAAGCCTCTCTGCAAAATTTCAAGTTGCGGAAAGCAACAGTTTTTGAGAAAAAAAATGTTCAAGTTTCGTAAATCATAGTGTAATTTTTCTATCTTGACGACATACTAGTCAATTTTTCGATTTTTTTTTCGAAAAATAAGCATTTGCTCATTTGGGGAGTGCACCAGGGAGGCAAAATACCCCCTCCCCCTTCCCCCCTTCCCACTAAAACCTATATTCTAACGTCAAGAGAGGTACAGTTCAACCATATCAACATACATACATGAACTCTGTAAACACAACACTCATTTTTTAGTCAGTCGTGTAAAAATGAACCTTGTGATGAATCCAGATTCATTTTTGAATTTTTCGAAAGTGGGAAGGGATCATATTCAGATTTATCAAGGGGCCTTTGATTTTTGGGGTCTAAAATGGCCACATTGACGAATCTGAACATAATGCATTAAAATTAAAAATGAACCTTATAATGTCAATAATAAGGTTCAAAGGAAATGGATCATATTACGATATTTAGTTTTAGACTTCCTGGCGAATAAAGCTTCTAATACACTAGGCAACAATTAACGCGCAACATACAACATATTATGCTATCTCACTCACTTCTACCGACTAAAGTGAAATAGCACATTGTGTTTCTCACTGAGAAAGAATGCCATGGTGCCCTCAAATCGTAGTCTAGTGTATTCGGGGCTTTATAATTTCAAATGTTCTTTTAGTGACATGTTTTTTTATTTGTTTGCAGACAAACCGGCCAGTGCAATACAAATAACTTCTTTTTAATTTTATATAGAACTAGTGGAACCTCCTTTTTAAAACTAATAAAATAAACGTTTGGAACACGTGAAAGTGAATGCAATTTTTAGCCGACTGCAAAGTAAGGGTTATGTATTGGGCGCGTATCATATGTGTTATATTCTTTTATTCTTTTATTTTATATAGGTATTTCTCAAACGGCTGAGTAAATTGCCATAATGTTTTGTATACGGACGGGTAATATTTTCGAAGTGAAAGAATGTAGAATAGATAGATGTAAGTATGTATGTATGTGAACCACATTTAACGCAAATAAATTAATTTTAATCTAATTTAAGCTGGTTATATAAATACCACAACAAAGACTTACTGTTTTATTCATAAATAAGTTAACGAACATTTTAGTTCAAATATGTTTGTCCTTATCTCTCTTTCCAATATTTGATATTGAAAGAACGAGACAAAACACATTTTAACTACAACGTTCATTAGCTTTTTATGAATAAGGCAGATAATGAACTGTTTGCTATTGAGTTTGACTGCTTTGTTTTTTAAATAATGTTTTTTGTTAATATGAAATGAATGTATTAGTAACAATAATGATTATTTTAAATACTCGTAGGTATACTTATTTTTAATTTTATGACCTGCCGTATTGCCACACGATGTCTTTACGTCTGCTGGGGTTTCCCGTCAAGGCTTTTTTAATTTTTATCATCCCTTAAGGGGTTAAAAATGGGGTTCAAAGTTTGTATAAAACTTCGCCATTTTTGACGCAAGACTTATGAAACCGCACACTTACTTTCTTGGTTCTTAAAATATAACGACGCATTCATTGGTTTTTGAAATTTGTACATCATAAATGGCTGATATTTTTAACCGACTTCGCAAAAAGGAGGAGGTTGTGTGTTTCGATGTATGTATGTTTTTTTATGTATGTTCGCCGATTTCTCCGCCTATGGTGGACTGATTTCCGAAATTATTTTTTTATTCGAAAGAGTCTATTCCCAAGTTGGTCTCATATTAACCACGTCAGAATCTGTTCGTTAATTTTGAAGATACCTTAATATGTTAAAATACGAGCAAAAGCCCGCGACGCGACGCTTCGTTATTTTATGAAAACCAAAGACTCTTTGCAACACAGAAATAATTTTCGGCAAGCCAATACATTTTTTCTTTTTGATAAATCTGCCTGTATGTTTTTCCATGATTTTAAGTTTTATGATGGAAGTCGGTTCATTTTTTTGGAAAAAAGTTTTATGAGTACAGGAGTTTAGGTTACTACAGTTTGGTTGGAGCACAAAAAAAAATTGATATAAGGGAAATTCACGCGGGCGAAGCCGCGGGCAAAAGCTAGTTTATAATTTATAAAGACACGTGATTTTATTATTATTTTCAACAAAAGGGTTTTTTTATTTGATGTGATAAATTTTTCAATCCCGACCCAAAAAGAAAAGTGTTATAAGTTTAATTTATCTATGTATTTTGTGTATTAACTGTATGTTTGTGAGATTTTTATTAAATGTAACTAGTTTACCATCTTAACGCTGTGAAGGAGAGAGAACTTATTTTTTTTATTTTTTTAGAAATAATAATTAAATAATAATTTCAACCTTGTTTTTTTAAATTGAGATAAGAGGTGTTCTTAACCATTATTGATGGAAATCGATTTAGCTATTTAGGAATATTTTTTCAATGTAACGTGATCCGGGTAATTTTTAAGTTTTTCGTGGCGTACGTTTTATTCCATAATATGTAAGGATAGAGATTTGTTCGCATTTTTTAAATGAAAATTTATAACGTAAATAATAAAACAAGATAATTTTAAATTGTTTATTGTTTCATTGTTATGACAAAAATGTTATACCACATGTTGAAACCCGTACAAGAATGAAACTTATAAGGCCTCGCCGCCCCGGCCAGGCCCGTCGCGGGAAATTTATCGATATCGATGTATCTGGAATTACTTTAGGGCATCACTAATGTTGGTATGACGTATTTTGACATATCAATTTTCATGTTGGTAATGATGTATTAGACATGTAAATAATGACGTATGTCATTACTGACATGTAATTATGATAGATGTCAATTTTCGCGGTGTCTATTGGTATTGCTAATGATGCTAAATGGAGTTTCAAAACCTTGTATGGAAGTCCCGTCTCTTTTAACGTAGTGATTTTTTTCTCTCTGACTATGATATTGTCAATGTCGAAAAGTAGGTTGCATGTAGTGCTGTGTACGACAAAATTATAAAACGTGAAAAAATGTAAAATTATGTAAAAATGTTCTGCTTAGCCTGAACAGTATTATTTCAATTAATTAATTAACAGTAGGTAATAAAATATTTTTAAAACTAAATTGTACTTTTATTTTTATCGTGAATCTTTACGATCCGATAAAGTGTGAATGAATATTTTCACATATAAAATGTATGAAAGAGTTTAAATTGATTTAACTAGCTCTTTTGTGAAAAAATATCAATTTTCCATACTATCTTAAACTTGCGGCTCGGAAGATATTAATTCTATTTAATACGTCATTAGCCGTATCATTGAACTATTTAAAAATCTATGAGCTAGTCCACTTAGAGCACTAATCCGAACAGCACAAACGCGAACAGCACAAGGCCTTGTCCACAAACAGCACAATTTAATATTTTGGCATGTGCTGTTCGTGGATTCTAATTTTTATTTTATTTTCGTCCACGAACAGCACACATAACTATTATACTTATATATATTGATTTGTAAATATTGTTGGAACCTAGTGCTGTCTGCTAATGTGTTCCTTATACAGCACGATATTAAATAAAAGATATCGATAACATCACTTGATCGTTTATTAATTACATATACTTTTGTTGGTACATACGAAATGTGTCTAGGCCACATTTAGTAACAAAAATAATAATAATAATAATAAAGTGTCTATTGTGCCAATAGTTCTCTCAACTACTGGAATAATCCCTAAATATTTACATCACAGTATTAAAATCCTTGATCTGAAACCCTCTATATACATACCCATGCAAAAGGCAGCAATTTTAAATACCTGCCGCATTGTTAGGAAATTTTTACAAATTGACGAAAACGGACAGACAAACTTAGGACCATAAAATCATAAAATAAGCATATACCATTTACTTGGTGCACACCCGTAAATGGTATAAAAATACCAGCTCTGGCTGAGAAGAAAAAACATAGAGAAGATAATAATAATAATAATAAAAATGACGCTGTCATCCCGTCATGACGTTTGGAGGAAAAATTTTGATAAATTATTTTTAGAAATACTAATACTATACTAGTAAAAGTTCTATTTATCACAAAATGAGTACCAGAGCGTTATGATCACAAGATCAGCGAGGCTTAGAAGCGCACGCCCAACATCTCCGCCCGCCTCGTCTAGCTCCACATCGTCGGAGGAGCAGTATGCTACACCTCCGACCTCTGCTGTGTCGAGCGACGAGGACGGGCCGCCGACGCCGCCGCCGCCGCGACCACCTGTGCGACGGGGGCGTCCACCACTACCGGCATGCCTGGGGCCCGCAGCGGGGCCAACCCCGCTATCTTCGGCTCCTGCTACCGGTGGTGTAGTGCGACGCATGACTTGGACAACCAGTATAAACGAAAATGTCATGCGCGCCTACTTTGGGGCGACAGAGGGAGGGTCTAATCTTAGTGCGTACCGTGCTCGGATGCTACCTCTGTTTCAGGCACTCGAGCCAACTGTGAACGTGTCGGCTCAACGCCTTTCGGATCAGGTGAGGGCCATCCAACGTTGTCGAATGTTGGACATGCCTACACTTGAGCGGCTACGCCAAGAAGCGCAACCTGTTCCCACAATCATTGTAGCGAATAGTCAGACTCGTCGTGAGCCTGTTGTGATGTCGAATACACAAAATTCGTCATCATTGCAGGTAGACGACGTGCCTGCGCAGAATGATTGTGGGAATACAAACGTAAGTACCCAGAATAACGAGCAATTGAGGAGCGCATTGGATGATGCGATTCATTTATACCGGTCTGTCCCTGCATCCCAAAGACCACGTCTACCGCGTTTGCCCATGCATAAAAAGAATATTCTTCTTATGGGGGCCCTAGATCGTCTGCTGGATCCATATTTGGAATCCAGCCAAGATTTAGCTGATACGCACTCGATTCTTTACTGCGCAGCTATTGCGGCTTGTCGCGTGGCTCAAGTAAAGTTCCCGGACTCCAACCGGAGCCCGCGACAGGTCACCGAGACACCTGCATGGCAGTTGAGAATCGAGCGGCGTATAACCACGGCTAGGACCCTCATAGCAAAATTAATTTGTTTTAGGTCGGGCAATAATCGCCTGAGAGTCATGCGCTTTGTGACCCAAGCATTTGTTGGAACAAATATCCAACCTCGTGATTATATGTTGTGGGTCACAGAGCGCATAGACTTCTTGAAACAGAAAATTTATGCATGGGCGAACCGGATTCGACGCTTTAGGGAGAGGGTTGATAGATACCGCCAGAATCGTATTTTCCAATGTGATCAGAGAAAGGTATATCGAGAGTGGGAGAGTCCCGCTAATAGTGTGGTGGACAGGCAGTTACCAAGTGATCAAAATATTATACATTTTTGGCAAAGCATTTGGTCAGTGCCTGTCGACCACACCGAGGATGCATGGATTGATGTGGTTGGGGGGCATGTGATTCGATGGATACAATGGAGCCAGTAATCATAAGTGCTGATGACGTTAGTTGTGCAATTCGTTCAGCACACAATTGGAAAACACCAGGCCCGGACGGATTGCACAACTTCTGGCTCAAGTGGTTCCATCGATCACATGCTGTCCTAGCGACACAATTTCAAAATTCAATTGAAGCGGGATCTCTACCAGCTTTTATGACTACTGGTATTACCTTTCTGCTCTATAAAAATGGTAGTACCACGGAAGCTAAGAACTACCGACCTATAACATGCTTGCCAACGCTATATAAGCTCCTTACATCCATTCTAACATCAAAAATAAATCAACATGTTGATAATAATAATATCATGGCCATAGTTCAGAATGGATGTAGGGCTGGGTCCCGTGGTACTAAAGAGCTTCTCCTCATTGACAAGACCATTTGCCAACAGGTTCGTCGAAACAGAAAGAACCTATCCGTCGCCTGGATTGATTATAAGAAGGCCTATGATTCGGTGCCTCATTCATGGCTGAGACGGGTGCTGGAGTTATATAAATTGGATACAACTTTATGCACCTTTCTCAACACATGTATGGGGCAGTGGACCACAGTCCTTTGCAGACCGGGTGGCGGCGTTTCTTCCTGTTTAACGGATCCTATCAGGATACAGCGAGGGATATTCCAGGGCGATAGTTTGAGTCCGTTGTGGTTTTGCCTAGCTCTGAATCCACTTAGTACTTTGCTAAAAGATTCAGGGCTAGGTATACGACTTCGAAGAGGGGGTGAGATCATATCTCATCTATTATACATGGATGACCTCAAATTATTTGCACCAAAAACTGGACCTATTGAGGATGTTAAAAATCACTGAGAATTTTAGCACCTCAATAGGTATGGAGTTTGGTGTAGATAAGTGTGCGGTCATGCATGTGGAAAGAGGCAGAGTTGTAAACTCTGATGGTTTACAACTCTCTGAGATGATGACTCTCAGATCCCTCTCCGAAGTTGAAACCTACAAATACCTTGGTATGCCAGAGTCTTTGGGTATATCAGATGGGGACATAAAACAATCAGTGAGGGAGCGTTTCTTTGGCCGACTGAAAAAAGTACTGAAAAGTGTTTTATCAGGAGGCAACAAGGTGCGCGCCTTCAATGGTTGGGTTATGCCTTTGTTGATATACACCTTTGGCATACTAAAGTGGACTCAGACCGAGCTTGACGCCTTGGATGTTAAAGTCAGAAAACTGTTAACGACGTACCGCATGTATCATCCACGATCATCGGTCATGAGATTGTATATCCCTCGGAAGTGTGGGGGTCGTGGATTTTTAAACGCCAAGAACCTACACAACCGAGAGGTATGCAATCTCAGGGAATACTTTCTCAGCCGTGAAAGTGGCTTACACCGCGACGTCGTAACAGTTGACAATGGCTTTACACCGCTATCCATGGCAAACAGGAATTGGCGCAAACCGCAGGTGCTTACTACCCAGAGCCGCATTGACGTTTGGAAGAGCAAGGAGCTTCACGGGCGGTTCTACAGGGTCCTTCATGGTCCTGATGTGGACCTGCTCGCGTCGGTGGCCTGGTTACGTTTCGGTGACCTTTTGGGGAAACCGAAGGTTTTGCCTGTGCAATTATGGACGAAGTTATCAAGACGAATAACTATCGGAAATATATCCTGAAGGATGGTACGGTTGACATTTGTCGAGCATGCCACCATCCCGGAGAGTCACTCAGGCATATAGTTTCCGGTTGTTCTCATCTTGCTAACGGCGAGTATTTGCACAGACACAACCAAGTAGCCAGGATTATACACCAGCAACTTGCCCTTAAATACGGCCTTGTAGGCTCTGAGGTACCGTACTATAAATATGCACCAGCGCCAGTTCTTGAAAATGGTCATGTCACGCTCTATTGGGACCGGTCAATTATCACAGACAGGACTATTGTTGCCAATAGGCCTGATATTGTGATAATTGATCGGGAGACGAGCCGTGCAATCCTCGTTGATGTCACCATTCCTCATGATGAGAACCTCGTAAAGGCCGAGAAAGAGAAACTTTCAAAGTACTTGGACTTGGCTCACGAGGTTACCGCCATGTGGCGTGTTGGCTCAACGATTATTGTTCCGATAGTCGTTAGTGTGAACGGACTTATAGCGAAGAGTCTCGATCGTCATCTAGAGAGACTCTCGCTCGGCAGTTGGGTCAAGAGTCAGATTCAGAAGGCGGTACTCTTGGACACGGCCCGCATTGTGAGGAGATTCCTCTCGCTGGAGCCCTGACCACCGGTAGCTTGAGTCTTTGCTCCGCTACCGATGGGTTCCCCTTTTTTTATATTTTTAAATGTTTTTTATTTTTTTGAATATTTTATATTTAAAAATGTAAAAAAAGAGAATATAAATAAATAAATGAATAATAATAATAATAATATCGTCCTGTATAAGGAACACATTCAGCAGACAGCACTAGAGTCCAAGAGTATTTACAAATCAATATACATAATATAAGTATAATAGTTGTATGTGCTGTTCGTGGACCAAAATAAAATAAAAATTAGAATCCACGAACAGCACATGCCAAAATATTAAATTGTGCTGTTCGTGGACAAGGTCTTGTGCTGTTACGCAGGCAGCTACTTTACGCTGATGAGAAAAAAACTTGGATTCTGCGAAAAACATTGGCTCAGCGGAATTGCATTAGAACGTTATGTCTGAGCAAATGACTGATTAAATTTATTATACGGTCAGTAAAGGTCAACATTTCCTTGAAAATACGAATACTATATTGGGAGGACTAAATTATGTCTGAAAGAGATTTTATATAAAACTTATCTTATGATCTCCGCGGCGTATTGGCTTTTTAAGACCTTTTGCTGTATAGTTTTTATAGATTGCATAAACGCAGTCATCGAAATACTATGTAAATTCGCAGTAGTTGTATATCGATGAAAGGCAGTACCCAAAAAATACAATTTTCCTTTTTTAGAAAATTCAAAAGATTCTTTAGTTTGACACCTTATAAAGTGCAAGAAAATGATGTTCTTTTTGTGATCAAATCTTACATCGACCACTCATTTATTCCGACCTCCGTGATTCCGACAGTACCCCCTCTCGATTTTCCTTCAGCCATCGCAGCTATCACAGTAAACTCTGATTAAAATTTAATCAAGCGTGTTACTCGCTTTGCCCTGCGTTTTTGCTAACAAGCTGGCTCAGATTACTCTACGTAGGTATCAAAGAAATATTGTTACTCCATTGGAGAGAACCGCTATTTATGTAATTTTGAAGTTATCCTTTTACATTATTGATTAAATCTCTTCGGATGTAATATTTCTTATAATTTTGATTGAAATTCACAAATTCACTTAGGTCAGTTCTTTTAACCATAAATTTTAACAGTCTAAAAGTCAGGTAACAAGTTAATAGTTTAATAATACAATTTACACACAATATTTACGTTCAGGTCCATAATGTCCCTTTCTCAAAATGTCCCTTGGTTTCAAAATGTCCCTTCCACAAAATGTCCCTTTCCCAAAATGTCCCTTCACCAAAATGTCCCTTCCCCGAAATGTCCCGTTCCCAAAATGTCCCCTCCCCAAATATGCCTACCTACCAATATTATGAACTAATGACTTCGCACGAGTACCTAAACCAGCTACGTAGATGGAGTATTATAATTTTTAAAACTCGCTTCTGATAGGGGATAGATTTTAGCTAACCGGAATATATATGTGTAAGATTATTTGTATTTAGGAGCTATAGTAACAAATTTCATGGAAATTGGAGCAGATTTTAAATATATCCATACAAACTTTCAACCCCTATTTTGCCCCCTAAGGGGGTGAATCGAATAAACCATGAAACAGTAATTCAATTAAATGTTTTTAAGAGCATGAATCTCAACATTTATCAAAGCAAGCAGATTTAAAGATTTTTCCACACAAACTTTATTAGGGCTGTGTTTTATAAAATGTCGTGATTTAAAATAGTAGGGCGCTTATTTACCTAAACTTTACTTCTCTGTTTATTAATTTACTTTTTAACCAGGTACATAAAGTTTATAGACACATCACCTAGGAGCCGATTTAGCTACAGCTATCCTAGTCTTATGAAGACAGAGCAGGGTATGCATTTTGGAAAAGGGAGATTATGGAAAAGGGACATTTTGGGGAAGGGACATTTTAGGAAAGGGACATTTTGGGAAAGGGACATTTTGGGGAAGGGACATTTTGGGGAGGGGACATTTAGGGAAAGGAACATTTTGAAACCTGAGGACATTTTGAGAAAGGGACATTATGGACCTGAACGAATATTTACTTTCATGTTCGTAAAATACTGTCTTTTTTAATTCCTCAAAATAAAATCAAGTAGCTAATTACTTTGACTTGATAGTGAAACCAAAAATGTAAATGGTTGGAAATAAATTATTGCCTCTAATATTGTAACTTATAAATCAGTTTACTTTTTGTACTCATGAAATTTTACACTATTGTACTAAGTGAATTGGCAGACATTGTTGGTTTCTTTACTGAAAGAAAAAGTGATAAGTTACAAAAAACATCGCGTTGAATCTAACGTCAGTTATAATAAAGTAATAGAGAGAATGACGAATATGAAACAGTCGTATTTCAGTTTATGGCCGACCACGAGCGGGCTGAAAGGACTTAATTACTTGTGAACGCTTAACTGTAATCGGGGCGAAAGCTCGGGAGAAATTACATTACTTACCTACCTCTAAATTCCGAGTGAAGACGGAAACTTATGCAACGTGTACAAGTTTTATTTCGAGTTAAGATATCGTCGTCAAGTAAGACGAAAACTTTGCCCAATGTTGAAAAAAAGATTCTTTATGCATGAATTTCTGTTTATCATTTTTTCCAGCTACTTCTCGTAAGACAGAATAAATAACTCTATGGTCCAACCTGATGGTTGTATGGTCCAACCATAATCCAAGGCCTGTCAGTTCATAAACCTGCTTTTCGAAAAAATCGTTTTATTAACCACTGTTCCACAGTAAAAAAAAGAAAAAAGAACGAAACGATGTTTTCAACAAGCAAATTATTTAAAAATAAAAAACACGACTGACAACTTACATAGCCCATGTCACTTGGAGAAATGCAAGGAATCTAACAATACCTCTCACATCAAAATCTGTAAAGCCGTTCAGGACTTATGGTGAAATAAAGAAACTTACATACATAAACCCTGAAAACATAACACTCCTTCTTTATCAGTCCTGTAAAAAATTAACAAATTTCGTCATATGAGCAGCAACAATCATCGCTCCAATTGAAAAATGTGGTTCAAATTTCAATATTAGTGTTTAAATATTTTATGAAACGGGACGTACGCTTCATACTCGTACATCAAGCCACTGTAATGAGGTTACTTTCAAGTCATAATACTCCTTGCTCTCTCGCTTGGCAGAAATAATGGATTGGTTTCTCCTCCCTTTTACCCTTTACTTTGTGCAGTTTTGCGCAATACATTGATGGTGCAGAGGCAAAGCTTGTTGCTTTTTCGCCAATCGTATAAACGGACTTTTCCGTAGTCCTAATTTCTGATCTATAAACAGATTGTCCTAAAAAAATATCTTTATGAAAATTGTATTATTTTCGTAACATTCAGCCAGTTTCTCTTCAGAAAATAAAATTCTACGTAAATATAAAAAAATTCAAAATCATTTTTACAAAATATTCACACCTAATATCAAAATAGCTTTTATGGATAAAATTTTATACATTGTTGAAGTTTTAGTGAGTGTCTTGGTAAACAATTTTTATGATTAAACTTTTGTTTGCGCGTCTGAGAAGTTATTTCACGAGAAAAAAATAGAGTTTAATGACAAACATTTTAAGTAAATTGCTTGTCTTTTACAATAATTCTTTCGTTCCCTGCATATTTCAAAATTCGTTTTCATTATGTGTCTGTGAGTGAGTTAAGATCTTCAGAGTCTCACGTGGCTTATATCAGGCGGCGAATAAATAATGCGTATATGCCACTTCTGTGTTTAGAACTCTCTACAACTCTTCTTCTACTCTACTTCTGCGGCTCACTTCGTCCACTGCAGGACATAAAGCCTCCTCCAGTGCACGCCAAGCTTCGCGATCTTTTGCAGTCCTTCTCCACAATGGGCCTTCAATTTTGGCGATGTCGTCGCTCCAACGGGCAGCTGGTTTGCCTTGCTTTCTTCGCCCCATCCACGGCCGCCAGTTCAGTAATAATTTTTGGCCCCATCGGCTTATGTAATCTGCCCACTTCCACTTCAGAGTAGCTACCCTTCTTGCTATATGAGTAACCTTTGCCCGTCTTCTTATTTCGGTCGGACTACGACTACAGATTATATAACTACTTGTAGAAAAGGCTCGTTCGTGAAAACAACGGGTCAAGCGAAACTCCACAACCAGTTCTACACAAAAGGCGTTTATAAAAGCAAATATCAAGATAACCTTTTTGTGTAATCTAAGTAGAATAGGCTAATTGGCTAACAGTGTATTAGGCTTGTACGCCATATTTCATTCTATAATTTTCGGAAGTTATTTGTTCTTGATAACGATCTATTACGAAATAATAGCCTATAAGCTGAAAATAATGAGCAGTAGAGTTCACTTAATTGTAAATCTTATTGTAATTCTCTTTAGGTGTTTTAATGTATGAATTAATTTTGTATTTAAGGTTAGGTAGTATTATTTTAATAACGCAAACATAAATGGTCACTTCAAAGCGCGGGAATATTATGTATTTAGTTTTTATCTTGAACAATAATTTCAAAGCAGGATTCAATATTATCATGTCAATGGTACACCTTCATATTACAAATTATTATTTAAAAAACAATCATTTTATAAACAACGCTTGTCAAACTATACATTTGAAAAACATATGTTTTGACAAACTCATTCTTTTAAAAATGCATCATTTTACAAACTAATTACTAGACAAATATTGTTTTTTTCAAATTATCATTTTACAAATAAATTATTTAGCTAAATTTTCAATTAGTAAAACAATGTTAGACAAAATCTCTCTCTCTTTAGTCGTATTTCCTCATGACTAAGGGTCGTGGTCATTATATGGAATTAAAAAAAAACACACAACGACTCTCATGGCAATTTTAATGGAGTGGTTTGCCATTGCCTTCTCTATTTCACACATGTAGTGTATGTAGATATATATATGACAGCG
>JAEMBS010000672.1:0-15723 GCA_018467065.1 Ephestia elutella
ATTGTCATAATTGTTGGCCGGACAATAATAATTAAGTATTCCGAGGGGAGGGCCTAGTTACCTGTAGCACAGGTCCCCCCGGGGACCTATTTCAGGGACTAGTCTCTTTACAAAGATTACATACATACTAAGTCAGAAAAACATGTAAAAGTAAATTGTTACTTATTTAAGGATGTATTGTAAAGTGTAAAGAGAAAAATAAAGTATTTATTATTATTTATTAATATTCTAACATTCTAACAATACAACAGTGAAAACAGCATCAAATTTCGTCCAGTAATTTATTCATGATGTGCGTACAAACATACAGATAGACAAGAATTGTATTGTATAAAAAAAATCGTTTTGTCTTCTATTGACCCAAGATAGACCCATAATTTTTTATAACATATTTGCTCGTAAAGGGTCACTTATTACACCAATTTCAGTATCGTATTTTTATCTCATTACGCACTTGTGCTTGTGCATTAGTGTAATGTAAAACTACCCTTTTAACTACTTTGTGGTAAAACGTACAAGTTTTTTTTAAATAAAGTAAAACCAAAAAAACGCACGGTTTATCAAGAAGCTCCGTTGAAAACGAACGATACTTTTTTAAAATATTAGCAGAGTTTTTATGTCAGAAAAATGGTCAACATTTTATGAATAAAGTTCACTTTAGGAGATAAAATAAATAAACATTTAATTCTTTAAATTAATTTATTTAATAAATTGCTACCATTTATCTGTAACAAAACACAAAAATATTCATTTACTTTATTAGTAATACTGGCTGTTTTTTGTGCCTTTGCCTACTAAAAAAACGCTGATGCGCGCGTATCGCTAATTTGTGAACAAGTAAAATTATTCCGCGCGCTTTTTCTTTTCGCTGTATTGTACCTATCTTCGTTTTCCGAGTTTTATTTAATTCCTCGCAAATATGTTATAAAACGTCTTATGACATAGGTACTTACGTGCGCTTAGAAAATTACAGCCTCTGGCTTTCTTGGTTAAGTGCGTGTCGGGCCACGTGCAATGTATAGGGTTCCTTATAGCATCGATAAAATATTAGTACCTATAGATGGATATTCACGTACATTGAATCTGTACCTCACCAAAGTTGTATTATACTTAGATGGCGCCACTGAGAAGTACATCATCTCGGTTTTCATGAAAATTCCGTGTGTCGCTGCAGTCGTAGTTCAAATACCATACGAGTTAGTTAATATTCAGAGGCAATAGATGGCACCCCATCTCTACAACTACAGTAGGTACCTACCTATGGCAATAGATGGCACCACCATCTCTACAACTACAGTAGGTACCTATCTATACGAATAATAATCGACGTCTACACTACATGCACGAAACGACTATAAAATTACTTATTTATATGTAGGTAGGTCATCGAGATATTTTACTACGTACTAGAGGAGACGCCGAAATACATCGGCGCGTAATCATACGCCAGCCGGCGGCTCTTCGCTCGCTCAGACGGTCGCTACGCAAGCTCTTTGAGTGTTAAGTCTTGCTTGCTCGTGATCAAAAAATCGTGAATTTTCTTCGAAATACACCCGCGTTTATTACGATACCGTATCAATAATACGAGCAATACATGGAAGTGGGATGGAGTAACTTTCCTTCGGTGAGTTACTAGATAATCATTTTTTAACTTAATTTGTGCTAAATATTATTAGCGGACGCCATGATGCCCATGACGCGTCATTTGTCATAGACTAAGAATTCAGATAGAACAAGTGTAGGTAGAATAACCTGTAATTTCTTGTTATACCTAGCCTACCTTATAAAAGTGATACCATTTTAATAAAATATTATTTATGTACTAACATTGTATTATGTTTGTTTTAGCCAAGAAGCAAAAACGTGGCATCAGAATAATAATCGTTTATCTTCTAAGAGGCAAAAATTAATTAAACTTATATTGTTTGAAGGAATTAAATAAATATTACTCACTGAAAAATTATATGGCGTTTATTTTTTTGTACCTATCAAAACTAAAAGTATAATTTGTAATTAGTCTACTGCGTTCTAATTACACGCGAACGAAGTCGCGGGCATAAACTAGTATGCAATAAAGAAACAAACATCAATTTGTTTTGTACCTACCAAGTTTTATTCAAAAGATTTGGTAAGTTCAAAACGCGAAACAGATGTCCACTCTGTGGTGTTTGTTATAATCTTGAGTCGCAAGTAAACAATAGCCTTGAAGCGCTGTAGCGCTGCTTGTTTCTGGACACTTTAATTATTGCTCCAGCGCTGCAGCGGATTTATTTTAACTTTTACAAAAACGGGACACACATTTTATTTGGAGTAGCCAGGGACTGGATATCGATATTTTCAAAATACCGATATTTTGACGAAAATATCGATAACGGAATCGATAACTGAAGTAAATACCAATATTTTTATCGCTATTATGGTGAACTGGTATAAAAGTATCGATCATTTTTATCGATACACCTAGGCTGCGAGGCGACGTTGCTAGATCGTGCACGTCATGTGTACCGCGGCCGCCAGCGTTCGCCGAGCGCGGGACGGCACGGTACGGCAACAGCGCGCTCGCATGAGCATTCATTTATTTGATGTTTTGTTGTCACAGATAACCCCCAATAGATTCAGTATCATTCAATTCCTGTTCGCGTCGAAAAGTCGAAAGTCACCAAACTTAGAGGAAGTACGCGGGGGTCGGGAGCGGCAGCTGACGTCAACGAGAAAAGGACACACATATACTTGATACTTGGGAAAGAAAGAGATGCTTGCAAAAGACATCAACGACACCCCATTTTGGTACTCTAGTTCGCAATGTTTCGCATAGTTCGACCATTATAATGTGAACTCTGCACGTAATTTTATTAAATTAATTAATAAACTTACCTGTGGAAAGTTATACCATCCTTTTGGAGATTTGATATCCTTGATGATTTTCTGTACCATTTTATGGAACATGTACTCATTTTTACACACTCAACGAACCTAATAGATTTTTTCGGAAATTTTCACAAAACAATCTCACAGGTCTGAGTTCTGGTCGCAACTAATGAAGCAATTTCATTTATACGTGAAAAAGCATGTAAGTGCGGTGACCACGGACGCCCATACAAGCGGAATCTATTGGGGGTTATCTGTGTTTGTTGTAGTACTCTCGCGACTACCTACTTTTGTATGTTGTGAAAATATTGTGCAAAATAAATAAGACAACTATAATACGAGTATAGAATAAATGACAAGTGTGAATTAGAAATAGAGGGTACCTAATAATACTGACAAATGATATAAAATTAATTTTAATGAATATGCGAAGAGGATTTCATATAGCTTTTGCCCGCGGCTTCGCCCGCATGAATTTTACACGAGAACAGTGCTTTTACTCGGTATGAAAGGTACGCTCTATGTCCTTCTCCGTACTTCTAACTATGAGTATGCGCAGAAATAGACAAATTTTTATTCGGATATTTTTACTCGAATTATCTATCATACGAATAAAATTTTATCCGTGGAAATTCATTCGCGGTTAATTTATATACGAATAAATCATCCGCGGATAAATTGGCCTCGAATAAATTATCCGTGATATTATCCGTCATTGGAATAACGAATAAATTACGACATCATTTTCATAAGTACAATCGTTTTAGGTAAGTAATGCTTGCTTGTTTTTGATGTAAAACATCTGTCGTCTGGCTTCTGACAATCTATAGGAGTGATTTCGTAGTGTTAAATAAATTTAAACTTACCAAACCAAAAATTTGTTTTTTACCAAGAAACAAAGTAATGCCGAAAATTTTGGACCGACCAAGTGAAATATATATTTATACTTCAATTGAAAGGCAAGTGATATTAAACCAACGGGCAATTTCAATTGGTCGGATTATACGTCAGCGATAAAAATCTGAATGTAAACATTTGGCGCACCATTTAGAAAAAGATCCGTCATCATTTATTATTTTATTCTCATTTCATGCTATAATATTTTATTATCCTAACTTCCTAACTAATATTATAAATGCGAAAGTGAGTTTGTTTGTTTGTTTATTTGTTTGTTTGTTTGTTACCTATTCACGCTTCATCTACTGAACAATCTTCCTGAAATTTCGCATACACATAGTTAGAAGTACGGAGAAGGACATAGGGTACCTTTCATTCCGGTAAAAGGCACGGTTCCCGTGGGAAATTCACGCGGGCGAAGCCGCGGGCGAAGCCGCGGGCGAAAGTTAGTATGTAATAAAAATGGTGGCATATGTTTTTCATTCTAAAATAAATATAAACAATGGTATTCTCTTAAATTTAGCAATCTAAAAGTTGTTTTTAATATTTTATTGTTTGATTGTAATGACTGTTCTACATTATATGAATTTTATTCCTAATTGGCTCATATTATTGTCATCCACTATTCTTTGTTTACAAAGTTTCTACGATCTATTGGCGCATGACGGGGCCTTTAGGTACCTATAGCTGTTTCTATATTTTAAAAATATTTGTTTGGTGCTGTTTCTCATTCTGGCAATGAGTGTTGCCAGCATTATACGTTTTCCCATTTTCGATGGAAATTACGCATAAGTAAAAAATATGTAAAATGGCAAATTTAAAAATTAATATGATAAATATTTAATAAAATAGCTATAAGCTATAATTTAAGTTGGGGCGAAAACACATTGTTTGTTTGTATGTATGTTTGTTCTTCGATAACTCTAGAACGGTTGAATTAATTTCGATGATATCAAGAATACGTGTAGCAACTATCTATAGAATTTTTAATTTCGTTGCGCAACAAAATCGATTCAGTCGTTTTTGAGATATACGCATATTTTTAAAATAATAATCGCGATGTCTAAGTTCGCGGCGAACCACTAGTTATTTTTATAAATAGGCAATAAAAGTACTCTACGAGTATGAAAAGTAATTGATACTACAGATATTTACTCACTGATAAGGGTTTAAACAAAAATATAACTCGAGTAGGGAATTTTTTTGTTACAATTGGCAACACAACTTTCGAAGTACTTAAAAAATGATAATTTGTTTAAAATTTTAGATTTTTAGATAGAAAGTACCTACCTACTGTTGCATGGACTCGTAAACTAAATATAATAATTATGCAAGTGTGTGGTAGAGATCTGAACACAAAAAGACGTGTATTGTACTTACGTGGGAAATGTGATTCATATATTACGTTCACTGCGTTTCTTATAGTTTCTGCTGTAGCTCACCGTGTTGTAAACTTGTAACACGAAATACAAGTTCTAATATAGATTTACACTTAAAATATCACGCGAAACAATATCTCCATTCCAATATACTAGTGGTTCGCCGCGCGAATTTAAAATTTACGCATTTTTTATTTTTAAAATATGCGTATGCATCGGTAAGTACTTACCGATGCATACGCATATTTTAAATTTGATGATAATAGGTAGACGATAAACTTACAAAATTGATTTTAGTATGAAAAATATTCGTAGGAACAATTTTCATTCTAAGTATATTGATTCTATATGATGGTATATACGTAGGTTATTTTCATTAGTTATATAAAACTGGAAGTAAATATAAGTTAAGGTAAGGTAAGGTATAAGGTAAGGTAGGGTATCCTGTAGTTATGTGTTCGCATTTCTACAGGATACCTACCTACCTATAAGCATCGACAAAATATTAACAAGTATAGACAGATATTCTTCATATATCAAAATGTGCCTGACTGTTACTTGTTCCTGGACTAACTAGATGTCGCTACCAGTATCAATCTCGCGGTTCTCGCGTGTTTTGTCTATTTTGTCGTTAAAATTAGAAGCAACAAAGCTTGATCAAAGCAAATCGCGTAATAGTACCACACAAATTCACTAGATGGCGCAATTCTAAGGTTTCGGGCATTCATGTATTTATTTATTCCATTTCATAAGAAATCAATATTCATAAAATTAAAAATTGCAAATAAATCCTTATATTTGAAAAAAAAAAGTCATTTTAAAATAATATTGAGAAGACAGATTTTTCATTAGATTACAATAATAATAATTCAAGTTAACACAAAGGAAACACATTGTTTGTATGTATGTAAGTATGTTTTTTTCCGCGATAACTCTCGAACCGTTGAATTAATTTGCTTCCATGCTGGTCTGGGAGCAGAAGAAAAAACATAGAATGTGCCAGCTGCTTCTCTTCCCGTGCAGATTGTAAAAGTCAATCGAGGGAAAGGGGTTTAAACTGGGGATTCCTCCACTCATAGGCGATGGGCTGGCAACTATACCTGAATCTCCATTCCATCAGAGAGCCCACTATTTAGCTAAGCGTGGCCTTCGAGTCACACGACTTTTGGCTCTGTCTACCCCGTAAGGGATAAAGACGTGATTATATGTATGTATGTATGTAAGAATACGTGTAGCAAATCCATAGAATTTTTAAGTTCGTTGCGCAACAAAATCGATTCAGCCGTTTTTGAGATATATGTACTTACCGATGCATACGCATATTTTAAAAATAAAAAATGCGTAAATTTTAAATTCGCGCGGCGAACCACTAGTATATTGGAATGGAGATATTGTTTCGCGTGATATTTTAAGTGTAAATCTATATTAGAACTTGTATTTCGTGTTACAAGTTTACAACACGGTGAGCTACAGCAGAAACTATAAGAAACGCAGTGAACGTAATATATGAATCACATTTCCCACGTAAGTACAATACACGTCTTTTTGTGTTCAGATCTCTACCACACACTTGCATAATTATTATATTTAGTTTACGAGTCCATGCAACAGTAGGTAGGTACTTTCTATCTAAAAATCTAAAATTTTAAACAAATTATCATTTTTTAAGTACTTCGAAAGTTGTGTTGCCAATTGTAACAAAAAATTCCCTACTCGAGTTATATTTTTGTTTAAACCCTTATCAGTGAGTAAATATCTGTAGTATCAATTACTTTTCATACTCGTAGAGTACTTTTATTGCCTATTTATAAAAATAACTAGTGGTTCGCCGCGAACTTAGACATCGCGATTATTATTTTAAAAATATGCGTATATCTCAAAAACGACTGAATCGATTTTGTTGCGCAACGAAATTAAAAATTCTATAGATAGTTGCTACACGTATTCTTGATATCATCGAAATTAATTCAACCGTTCTAGAGTTATCGAAGAACAAACATACATACAAACAAACAATGTGTTTTCGCCCCAACTTAAATTATAGCTTATAGCTATTTTATTAAATATTTATCATATTAATTTTTAAATTTGCCATTTTACATATTTTTTACTTATGCGTAATTTCCATCGAAAATGGGAAAACGTATAATGCTGGCAACACTCATTGCCAGAATGAGAAACAGCACCAAACAAATATTTTTAAAATATAGAAACAGCTATAGGTACCTAAAGGCCCCGTCATGCGCCAATAGATCGTAGAAACTTTGTAAACAAAGAATAGTGGATGACAATAATATGAGCCAATTAGGAATAAAATTCATATAATGTAGAACAGTCATTACAATCAAACAATAAAATATTAAAAACAACTTTTAGATTGCTAAATTTAAGAGAATACCATTGTTTATATTTATTTTAGAATGAAAAACATATGCCACCATTTTTTTACATACTAACTTTCGCCCGCGGCTTCGCCCGCGTGAATTTCCCACGGGAACCGTGCCTTTTACCGGAATGAAAGGTACCCTATGTCCTTCTCCGTACTTCTAACTATGTGTATGCGAAATTTCAGGAAGATTGTTCAGTAGATGAAGCGTGAATAGGTAACAAACAAACAAACAAACAAACAAACTCACTTTCGCATTTATAATATTAGTTAGGAAGTTAGGATAATAAAATATTATAGCATGAAATGAGAATAAAATAATAAATGATGACGGATCTTTCTAAATGGTGCGCCAAATGTTTACATTCAGATTTTTATCGCTGACGTATAATCCGACCAATTGAAATTGCCCGTTTGTTTAATATCACTTGCCTTTCAATTGAAGTATAAATATATATTTCACTTGGTCGGTCCAAAATTTTCGGCATTACTACTTTGTTTCTTGGTAAAAAACAAATTTTTGGTTTGGTAAGTTTAAATTTATTTAACACTACGAAATCACTCCTATAGATTGTCAGAAGCCAGACGACAGATGTTTTACATCAAAAACAAGCAAGCATTACTTACCTAAAACGATTGTACTTATGAAAATGATGTCGTAATTTATTCGTTATTCCAATGACGGATAATATCACGGATAATTTATTCGAGGCCAATTTATCCGCGGATGATTTATTCGTATATAAATTAACCGCGAATGAATTTCCACGGATAAAATTTTATTCGTATGATAGATAATTCGAGTAAAAATATCCGAATAAAAATTTGTCTATTTCTGCGCATACTCATAGTTAGAAGTACGGAGAAGGACATAGAGCGTACCTTTCATACCGAGTAAAAGCACTGTTCTCGTGTAAAATTCATGCGGGCGAAGCCGC
Source organism: Ephestia elutella (assembly GCA_018467065.1). Classification (NCBI taxonomy): domain Eukaryota; kingdom Metazoa; phylum Arthropoda; class Insecta; order Lepidoptera; family Pyralidae; genus Ephestia; species Ephestia elutella. The sequence goes on from JAEMBS010000672.1 coordinate 8,469, forward strand.
GGGCAAAAGCTATATGAAATCCTCTTCGCATATTCATTAAAATTAATTTTATATCATTTGTCAGTATTATTAGGTACCCTCTATTTCTAATTCACACTTGTCATTTATTCTATACTCGTATTATAGTTGTCTTATTTATTTTGCACAATATTTTCACAACATACAAAAGTAGGTAGTCGCGAGAGTACTACAACAAACACAGATAACCCCCAATAGATTCCGCTTGTATGGGCGTCCGTGGTCACCGCACTTACATGCTTTTTCACGTATAAATGAAATTGCTTCATTAGTTGCGACCAGAACTCAGACCTGTGAGATTGTTTTGTGAAAATTTCCGAAAAAATCTATTAGGTTCGTTGAGTGTGTAAAAATGAGTACATGTTCCATAAAATTCCTTTTTTTCGAGGGTAGGAGCAGAAAAAACTAGACGTTTTGCATTTTCGCTCCCTTTAAAATCTTTTATTTAAATTAAATTAAGTGTATTCTGAAAGTGGTTGTATGTTTAAATAAAGAAGAAACACTCACGCTACCTGCAGTAAATCTCCTTTCACTTTTCACTTCACATTACAATGGATGCACTGCAAAAAACTGTCTATGACATGCAGTTGGAGTTTAGGAACAAGATGGAGGAATTCCAGCAAGACCTTCTTAAGGCCAACTCCAACCCAACGGTCACAGCACTTAGCACAGAGTTCAGAGGCTTCAGGGAGGCTATGGTTTTCGGACTCAACAATCTACAGGGTCAACTGGAGTTGCTTTTACAGCAGCAGGACAGCTTTGAGATGCGCTCGCGCCGGAAAATGCTTCTGGTCCATGGAGTTCCCGAAAGCAAGAAGGAGGACACATCTGATGCAATCATCAAGATAGTCTCGGAGAAACTTGAGATCTCTGACATCAGGACTGAAGATGTAAGCCGTAGTCATCGCTTGGGACGTGTCACCAGCGGCAAACCTAGGCCTATCTTGATTAAGTTCCGGAGTCTTTCCATCCGTGACAAGATTTGGTTTGGTAAGACGGGCCTCAAGGGCAGCGGGGTCACAGTTTCTGAGTTCCTGACAAAACCTCGCCATGAGGTGTTTATGTCGGCACGACTACAGTTCGGGGTTACTAATTGCTGGACTAGAAATGGGTCCATTCATATTAACACCCCAGATGGGTCTAAGCATCAAATATGTAGCTTGGCTGAGCTGAATCGTCTTGGCGATCGCAGTGAGGTGAGTGAGGCACCGGCCAACAAGGCGAAGCCTGCAACCTCAGCAACTGCAGCTGGGCGTACTCGACGCAATAATAAGAAATGAGCTGATTGCCGGGGTACCTATTCTAGGTACCATGTACAGTAGTCGTCTGCTGTATAGCCTGTGTTTTGTACTTATCTTTTTCTCTATCATTTTTGATTGCGTCTACCCTCCGGTTTTGTTAGTTTTTTTTCTTCTGTGCTCCAAATAATATTACTTTTTCGAACGGTCAGTATGTACATGTTTATTTATTTTTGTAAGAAATAAAATGTTATCACTTGTCAGTTGTCATGGTCACTGACATTGACGTTAGTACTGTATGACACTGACAGCTTTTTATTTTGTTCGGATGTACAGTATGTCTTTTTTACAGTATTTTTTCTGTGTGCGTTCGAACTTAGCATGATACCTATTATTTGTTTTAGTTTAGTCTTACTTCTATGTTGTTTCTATTCTATCCACAGAAATAAAATCTATTATTATATGTCTGTGATTCTATCAGATTTGTACATAGACTGATAACTATTTTAAAAACATCTCTGTGGATTTGTAATTTATTTTACTGACAGGTAGAGTTGTTGATGTTTTTGTTGAGTAGTTTAACATTCTACTGTAGATATACTTAATATTTTGCTTACGTATTTATTTTATTTTTTATAAGTATACTTATTATTTTACCTATTATATTATATTTATATAAATACATATTTAAACATACGCACGATGTGTTATAATGATAGCGATAATGAGCAAGATACATTCCACTCCTTATCATCTAACTCTGATTTTTATAGTCTACCTACACCTCTGGACGAAGTCTTGCAGTCTCATTTTTCCGATTGTTCCAAAAACTTTAATGTCATTCATATAAATGCACAAAGCATTCCTGCACATTTTCCTGATATGTTAACATCATTTGATGTCAAGAACATACATGCTATCCTTGTGTCGGAATCATGGTTCCAACCATGTCTCCTCCACTTCCTATGCGTTGCCAGGCTTTCAATTGATTCGTAATGATCGTGTCGGAACGAGTGGTGGTGGCGTTGCCATTTATCTCCGTTCCTACATACCTTTTACCATTGTTTCTCAATCAAAATCTTGTAACCCTACCAATGAACCCGAATATCTATTCCTTGAGCTCGCTCTGTCACACAAAAAGACTCTTCTCGGTGTTTTCTATAGCCCATCTTCTAAAATCAACTATTTTTCCACTTTAGAAAATATTCTCGATTCCATTGTCCCCTCATACGATCATACAATCATCTTGGGAGATCTTAATACTTGCCTTTTGAAAAATGATTCTCGAACCTTCAAGCTAAAAAATCTGATCGACAGTTACAATCTCGATATTCTACCACTTCAAGCTACCCATTTCTTTCCAAAATGTATTCCTTCCTTAATAGACCTGATTATTGTATCTTCCTCGGACCTTGTTGTTAAACATGGACAGCATCCTGCAGAAGCATTTTCATACCATGATCTTCTATTTCTATCTTACAAAATCCGTCCTCCTAAAGCTAAACCTAAAATTGTAATGCAGCGTAACTTTGGTTCGATCGACATTGATGGTTTGCGTGAAGATGCTAGAAGTTGTGATTGGAATGCACTGATACACACGGAGTCCGTTAATGACCAGGTGGATCTCTTTAATAGGTGGGTACTCAACCTTTATGATAAACATGCTCCTTTAAGACCAGTGCGACTTAGGCATCTGCCTGCCCCTTGGTTGTCTGAAGATATAAAAGTACTGCAAGCCAAGAAAAACCAGGCTAAAGTTAAGTACAGGAATGATCCAGATCGTTATCGTGACTCATTTGTTAATGCAAGAAATAAGTGCAATAGGGCGTGCAGGGACGCACAGAGGCACCATATCCATAACTCAGTTCAAAACGGTGATCCGGCTAGGGTCTGGAAATTTCTGCGATCTTTAGGAGTTGGTAAAAATAAAAACACCAGTCCAAATAATATTGACATCGAAAATCTCAACAAGGCCTTCTCCTCTTCTACTTCTGTTGATATAAATGTCAAGAATAATACGATTAATTCCATTGCTCAATTACCAATCCCTAACACTACCCCATTTATTTTTAATCAGATTGCCGATCGTGATGTTGAGAAGACCATATTATCTATTTCATCAAATGCTACGGGCAGTGATAGCGTTAGTCGTGCTATGATCCTACCGATTCTTGATATCCTTCTCCCTTCTATTACTGCTATAATTAATAACTCCTTAACCTCCGGTGTTTTCCCCACAGCATGGAAACATGCTCATATTACTCCCATTCCTAAGAAAACAAATCCTTCTTCTCTAACTGATTTCCGCCCTATCTCCATTCTTCCTTTTCTCTCAAAAATCCTTGAACGCATTGTTCAGCATCAGCTCCAACTCTTCCTATTTCACAACAATCTACTTAATCCTTTGCAATCTGGTTTTCGTCAGGGACATAGCACGACTACTGCTCTAATTAAAATTACTGATGATATACGATATGGGATGGATAATCAATTAGTTACTGTTCTTACACTTTTAGATTTTAGCAATGCGTTTAACACTGTGGACTATGACATTTTATTAGCTATAATGCGTTCTCTCAACATATCTCCGATGGCTATTGACTGGTTTCATTCTTACTTGTATGGGCGTCGGCAGCGGGTTCATGTCGATGAGAAGTTTTCTTCCTGGTGTGATACTATTGCAGGCGTTCCTCAGGGTGGTGTACTGTCCCCTCTTTTGTTTGCTCTTTTCATAAACTCCATCACTTCAAGTTTTCAATGTTCATACCACCTCTACGCAGATGACCTCCAAATTTACACTCAAGCTCAAATTGATAATTTTTCATCTGCCATTAACACCACTAATGCTGATTTGAATGCGATTTCGGTTTGGAGTAAATCGCATGGCCTTGTAATCAATCCACTTAAAACGCAAGTTATTATTATTGGTAGCTCAAGACAAACTCCTAAAATAAACACTGCTGACTTGCCCAAAATTGCGTTTGATGGTACCGTAATTCCATTTAGCGATCGTGTCAGAAACCTTGGCATTTTCATGGATAAGTCTCTCTCTTGGTGTCCCCAAATTGCTGAGGTTAGTCGCAAAATCTTTGCAGCTGCATGGTCACTAAAACGACTGCGCAATTTTCTGCCGTTTCAGACCAAAATTACGCTTGCTCAGTCCCTTTTATTTCCCATTCTTGATTACGCTGACACCTGTTACCTTGATCTGACTGAGGAGCAACTTAACAAGCTTGAGCGTCTCCAAAATTTATGCATCAGATTTATCTATGGACTCCGTAAATATGATCACGTCTCTCAATTTAGGAATGAACTCAAGTGGCTTCCAATTCGACGTCGCCGTGATTGGCATACACTTTCCATACTTTACAGTATCCTTTTTAACCCTGACTACCCTCAATACCTTAGAGAAAGATTCACGTTCATTAGTGAAGAGCAAAATCGAACTCGTAGCGTTTATAACCTCCGTCTCAAAATTCCCATCCATTCCACTACATTCTACTCTCATTCCTTTACTGTCCAAGCTGTCCGCCTCTGGAACTCTCTTCCTGTTTCTATTCGACACGCACAAACTCTTTCCAGCTTCAAATCCCAAGTTAAAGCACATTTCCTTTCCATTTAATTGCCTAACCTAACCCTCTTTTATTAGTTAAATCGTTGTCAATATTGCAGTCTTGTGTTGTTGTAAGTGTATTTATGTATATGTTTGTATATATTGTATGTATATATTAATATATGTATTACTATATCTTTTATTTAGCCTAGTGTACCTATGTAAGTAGTTTTTATTTTATTTTATTTTATTTTTTATTTATTTACCTATATTTTTATATTGTAACTATTAGTTTTTTACGTTATTGTATTTGTTAATCCTAGTTCTGTCTGCGCCGTACCTGCTGATCTATGATCTATAAGTCCTACCTGTCGGTTGCCTGTAAGAAATTGCTGTAGCGATAAGGCCGCCATTGTACATTAGCCGTTAAGACACAATGTACTCCTTTTTCTTTTTCATGGTGCAATAAAGAGTTATTATTATTATTATTAAAATGGTACAGAAAATCATCAAGGATATCAAATCTCCAAAAGGATGGTATAACTTTCCACAGGTAAGTTTATTAATTAATTTAATAAAATTACGTGCAGAGTTCACATTATAATGGTCGAACTATGTGAAACATTGCGAACTAGAGTACCAAAATGGGGTGTCGTTGATGTCTTTTGCAAGCATCTCTTTCTTTCCCAAGTATCAAGTATATGTGTGTCCTTTTCTCGTTGACGTCAGCTGCCGCTCCCGACCCCCGCGTACTTCCTCTAAGTTTGGTGACTTTCGACTTTTCGACGCGAACAGGAATTGAATGATACTGAATCTATTGGGGGTATCTGTGACAACAAAACATCAAATAAATGAATGCTCATGCGAGCGCGCTGTTGCCGTACCGTGCCGTCCCGCGCTCGGCGAACGCTGGCGGCCGCGGTACACATGACGTGCACGATCTAGCAACGTCGCCTCGCAGCCTAGGTGTATCGATAAAAATGATCGATACTTTTATACCAGTTCACCATAATAGCGATAAAAATATTGGTATTTACTTCAGTTATCGATTCCGTTATCGATATTTTCGTCAAAATATCGGTATTTTGAAAATATCGATATCCAGTCCCTGGCTACTCCAAATAAAATGTGTGTCCCGTTTTTGTAAAAGTTAAAATAAATCCGCTGCAGCGCTGGAGCAATAATTAAAGTGTCCAGAAACAAGCAGCGCTACAGCGCTTCAAGGCTATTGTTTACTTGCGACTCAAGATTATAACAAACACCACAGAGTGGACATCTGTTTCGCGTTTTGAACTTACCAAATCTTTTGAATAAAACTTGGTAGGTACAAAACAAATTGATGTTTGTTTCTTTATTGCATACTAGTTTATGCCCGCGACTTCGTTCGCGTGTAATTAGAACGCAGTAGACTAATTACAAATTATACTTTTAGTTTTGATAGGTACAAAAAAATAAACGCCATATAATTTTTCAGTGAGTAATATTTATTTAATTCCTTCAAACAATATAAGTTTAATTAATTTTTGCCTCTTAGAAGATAAACGATTATTATTCTGATGCCACGTTTTTGCTTCTTGGCTAAAACAAACATAATACAATGTTAGTACATAAATAATATTTTATTAAAATGGTATCACTTTTATAAGGTAGGCTAGGTATAACAAGAAATTACAGGTTATTCTACCTACACTTGTTCTATCTGAATTCTTAGTCTATGACAAATGACGCGTCATGGGCATCATGGCGTCCGCTAATAATATTTAGCACAAATTAAGTTAAAAAATGATTATCTAGTAACTCACCGAAGGAAAGTTACTCCATCCCACTTCCATGTATTGCTCGTATTATTGATACGGTATCGTAATAAACGCGGGCGTATTTCGAAGAAAATTCACGATTTTTTGATCACGAGCAAGCAAGACTTAACACTCAAAGAGCTTGCGTAGCAACCGTCTGAGCGAGCGAAGAGCCGCCGGCTGGCGTATGATTACGCGCCGATGTATTTCGGCGTCTCCTCTAGTACGTAGTAAAATATCTCGATGACCTACCTACATATAAATAAGTAATTTTATAGTCGTTTCGTGCATGTAGTGTAGACGTCGATTATTATTCGTATAGATAGGTACCTACTGTAGTTGTAGAGATGGTGGTGCCATCTATTGCCATAGGTAGGTACCTACTGTAGTTGTAGAGATGGGGTGCCATCTATTGCCTCTGAATATTAACTAACTCGTATGGTATTTGAACTACGACTGCAGCGACACACGGAATTTTCATGAAAACCGAGATGATGTACTTCTCAGTGGCGCCATCTAAGTATAATACAACTTTGGTGAGGTACAGATTCAATGTACGTGAATATCCATCTATAGGTACTAATATTTTATCGATGCTATTATTCATTAACGTGTAAAGTCTACATAGCCGTGATAATTTTCCTTTTATA
>JAEMBS010000673.1:0-15574 GCA_018467065.1 Ephestia elutella
CGCAACACCAGTGATAGCCCGGGAAGTAGTGTCATCCAATGTATGGAACCTGCAAATTTTGGTATCGGAAGAACTCACTTGGCACAGGCGCCACATACATGAAGCCAAGCTAATTCAGCCCGGCAGCCCTCCACCCCCCCCTGGTGGGCAGGCAGGGGGGGCATTCAAAGGTACACGCCGCCGCGCTTTAGTTAAAAAATCATATCAGCTTCTATTTACCTACCTAGTTTGGTGTCATTTTCTAGTAAATCAGGCATGAGGAATTCATTTTTGAGACATTTAGTATATAGTTTAATAGAAAAAAAGGAAAATATTGACGAAAATATCAAAATCAGTTTGTTATTTTTTTTATTCAACTGTCAATATTTTTGAAAATCCTGAATTTTGTGCAAATAAAAAAATACTATATTGAAGAATATTTATCTAGCTTCTAAAAAATATATACTTTAATATATAAAGTTATCATAGATGTTTCTGAAATAAAATCGGACATGGTACGCGGCGGTGCCTAGGAACTTTTACAGTAGTCTAGTTTCTCATCCTTTTGTTGACATATTAATTTTGTTTTATATGCAAAATATACAGAATATGTACTTTACTTAGTTATTGACTGTCTCTTATGGTCTGATGAATAAATAATAGTATTTTTAGGGTTCCGAAGTAAACATGGAACCCATATAGTTTCGTCATGTCTGTCCGTTTGGCTGTCCGTCCGTCTATCCGAGACTTAGGTCAGAGACTATTAATGCTATCAAGTTGTAATTTGGTAAAGATATACATATTAATTACGCGGATAGAAATGTAGAATAAAATCATGAAAAAAAATTTTTTTAGGGCGGTTTCCCTACGGCTAAGTAGGGGATGATTTTTTATCTCGATTATACCATCGTGTCGGGTATCATTTGATAGGTTATTCAAAAATATTATGAGTGTGTGAACATCATATTTTGATTTAGGGATCCGTTTGTGAAATATTTGACTTTAAAGTGCAAAATTTTGTTAAGAGTCAAGTGTCCCCCCTTTCGAATAGGAAAATAGTTGTCGGTGGATACGGGAAAAAGTCATGATACGTAGTAAAGATAATGAATTTAAAAGGAAAACTATCACTATTATGTAGGCTTTACACTTTAACTAGTAATAGACGATAAACTTACAAAATCGATTTTAGTATGAAAAATATTTGTAGGAACATACGTATTTCATTGAATATGATGGTATGGTATATATACATTGTATTATAGTCATTACTTAAATAAAGCTGGGAGTTAATTTGAGTTGATGTATCCACATTTGTACAGAGTAGGCAGGCACCTTCGGAACTCTACAATGGTGGTTCGATACGGACTTGACCAATTATTTTATTATATTACCGACATTTTCCACCACAGTGGCATAATTTGGTTCATTTTAATTGAATTTTGACAGCTGCACCTAACACCGCACCGTGGCTTGCACCGAATCAGTTCACGACAAGCGGTAGCAGCAACTGGTGCAATAGTCCACTTTGGTTTCCATTTATTTAATTCCATTTCCTCTCCCAAATCCGCAAGTGCGCTGTTCTCTAAAAAAGACTGATAGCTAGAGAATGTTCCGCCGATGGAAGCCAGTTCTCGGCTGCATCTCCTAAGAGCTGTTTACTAGGGTGTGCATGTAGAGTGTGCTGTGCATTGTGGACTCCTACTTGTCAGAAAGGCACGTCGAGTACCCAGGGAAAGACGGATGGCGATGCTGGGAAATGTCATGTGGCGTTCCGCATCCCATGCCCTATGTTTTTATCGTCCTAGACATGCACCGCCAGAAAATGCGAGCATAGTGGTAGGTGGGGTCAATATCGCTATTGGTGGAACTATGAAGTACCTCGCCTGAATGAACCCTAGAACTATGAAGCCTAATCCTGGATGCCAAATGGAAGTTCTCCGATCATTTCAAGAATATGGCTCCGAAACTCTTGAAATCGGCATCTGCGTCGTCCAGGATACTGCCTTATAAGACCCAATACACCCGCGCGACGCCTCTATACTGGTGTCGTACGGTCGATGGCATTATATGGAGTCCCAATATGCGCAGATGATTTAAAAAAGGAGAGCATAATGTTGTTGCGAAGACCCCAAAGGGCTATCTGTACAATACGAGGATATCGCACAGTTTCTGCAGACGCTGCTTATATTCTTGTTGGGTCCTTGCCATGGGATCTAGAGGCAAAAATTCTTTCTGGGGTTTTTATGGCGTGAAGAAAATCGCGCCCTAGGTCACAATAAAGCATAGATATTCAGCGAGACTACAATGCCCAAGAAAGAAGAGGCAGAGCAACAACGAGAAGCTCTGTCGGCCGGGCCGGAGAAGAAGGGCCTATGCCCATCTTATGCCCCCTTGATAATGGCTGGCGATGGACCTGGTAATCGGTCCATCGTCCGCGTTTTTAAGAGGCTATTATTTAAGGCAGGCGGAGTAATTATACTCGATGCAGGGTGACATTTGAAGGCCACTGCCATGGCTGGAGAGTGTGGAAGATTGGTGGTAACTCCACCATTCCCACCTCTTCTGTATTGGCATGTAGAGGCACCGGGGTGTTTTTAGTGGGTCCAAGTCCCACATGCCGCTTCACTGCTCGACTGTCGAGAAGTGAAGCGGTATGCGAAGGTATTTTCACATAGCATTTTCACCACATTGACAAAATTTTGCACTTTAAAGTCAAATATTTCACAAACGGATCCCTAAATCAAAATATGTTGTTCACACACTCATAATATTTTTGAAAAACCTATCAAATGATACCCCACACGATGGTATAATCGAGATAAAAAAAAATCATCCCCTCTTTAGCCGTAGGGGAACCGCCCTAAAAAGATTTTTTTTTCATGATTTTATTCTACATTTCTATCCGCGTAATTAATATGTATATCTATACCAAATTACAACTTGATAGCATTAATAGTCTCTGAGCTAAGTCTCGGACAGACGGACGGACAGACATGACGAAACTATAAGGGTTCCATGTTTACTTCGGAACCCTAAAAATACTATTATTTATTCATCAGACCATAAGAGACAGTCAATAACTAAGTAAAGTACATATTCTGTATATTTTGCTTATAAAACCAAATTAATATGTCAACAAAAGGATGAGAAACTAGACTACTGTAAAAGTTCCTAGGCACCTCCGCGTACCATGTCCGATTTGTTGTTGCAGAAACATCTATCCAATAACTTTGGTGCAGTATATTAAAGTATATATTTTTTAAAAGCTAGATAAATATCCTTTAATATAGTATTTTTTATTTGCATAAAATTCAGGATTTTCAAAAATATTGACAGTTGAATAAAAAAAATAACAAACCGATTTTGATATTTTCATCAATATTTTCCTTTTTTTCTATTAAACTTTGATATATACTAAATGTCTCAAAAATGAATTCCTCATGCCTGATTTACTAGAAAATGAAGCACCAGAAGCTCGAGGTGGTAGGTAAATAGAAGCTGATATGATTTTTTAACTAAGGCGCGGCGGCGTGTACCTTTGAATGCCCCCTACCTACCCACCAGGGGGGTGGATGGCTACCGGGCTAAATTAGCTTAACTTCATGTATATAACACCTGTGCCAAGTGAATTCTTCCGATACCAAAATTTGCACGTCATGACACTACTTCCCGGGCTATGACTATGACAGCTACTTTGTTGGCACATACTTCTGATTAATAAAAATAATTATTTTAATTAGATTTGTAATTTTTATGTAAAATCATATAATCGTAGTGACTCGTGTTTAGGTACATCACTATTATAGTCAAAATGACATACGTCATACGGGAGTTTAGGTTTCGGCCCGATTATAGTAGGTATGTAGGTAGTAAGAAATTGGAAACTCAATGAACTGATATAACAAGTGACACTAGCATTTTTTAATATTACATGCATGGCATAGAAAATATCCTTTACAGCCAGAGCTCCCGCCATTTTTGAGCTAATTAAAAACAATATTTTTTTATAATTAATTGGTAGAACAGAAAAATCTAAGATTTTTACAGGCTAATCAGGAATGTTATTTCTACTACTTACCGGAAAAATTATCAAACGTTTTGAAAAATTTCATACATTGCCTGTAAAAAATCTCTAAAATCAAGGAGGATACAATTAACCAATTCTATTCTCAAATTGTATTTGGTATTTTTGCAACGGTTTATCCGATATAGATTTAATTTTCTTTGGAGAATTGAAGACGTCGCAGAATAACATTATATTGTTTAGTTTATACCCGTAAATACAAATGTTTTTTTTAGTAAAAATTCATAAACCCTAAAACAAATTAACGCGAGTGAAGCTGCGGGCAGATATCTATCTTAAATATTATTTGTAAACAACTCGATCCGATTAGGTTCTTCCAAAAATCCACATAATCAGCAGTATTACAATACTTATAATGATGGGCTAGTTAGTTGGAAACGCGATGCACATCACCACATGAATAGGTGACGTCACATTTAATTAAATAAAAGCAGCGGGTCAAGCGTCCGCCTCGCAAGTTGCTTTGCGCGCGGCTTTCGACGACGACCGACGACGGGGCCTCATGTCTCACCGGTGTGCACTGTTGGTTGACAATAAGCGGCCTGAACGTGGAACGTGCCAAAGCCTGAGGGCACCATCTCGTTGCCGTTGAGTTGCAAACGAGTAAGTTTCGCGCTATTCGCGCTGGTGGTGAGAACTACCCATAAAGTTAGTATCCTGATCTACTTACCTATCAATCAATCCATTTTTTCCTGTCTAGGAAAATGGGATTTATTGGTGTTTTTTTTTCAAAATGATAAATGATCATTCGGAATTCTGAAAATAGGTACCTACCTATGCTATGTAGTGATGTGATGTGCCGTTTCTGAAATTTTCGGAAACGTTAAGGAAACGTTCTCGGAAATATTCCCTAAAACGGAAATTGTTGGAAAAGTACCTTAAATTTAAAAATAGGAATTTTCTTTTTGCAGCCGTCTTTAAGATAAGACGAATGACAGTCACTAAAATTTTCAAGAAAATCGTATGATGGGAAATGCATATTTTAATATTTGCAATTATTATATTAATACAATTAATAATATTCTTGGGAAATTTTCGCAAGAAATTTCTTGAGAATTTCATTCCTGAGATAATTTTCAAGATATTTCAGAGAAATCTCAGAGAAATTTCTTGAGAATTTCATTCCCGAGAATTTTTAGTAGAAAAATATTTCAGTATAGCTGTTAAAAGTCTTATGTTTTTCATAAAAACTTTGAAACGCCGTGAAATAGTAACAGACAGACTTTCGCAAAAAATTGGAAGAAAGCGTTTTCGAAAATTTCTGAAAAATTTCGGAAATTTTGCATGAAAGAAATTTACGAAAACCGAAAAATTCTCGGAGGCACATCGCTAGCTATGATTGCTATGATATGATCGCATTGCCGTTTCTTGAAAATCATAAAGTCATATCGCCTTTGAATGAGGCGAAAAAACCGACTTGATATCTTTTTCAGTTTTTTTTCCAAGAGAGTTATTTTCCTTCAAATCAGTTGCCATGCCACAGTTATTTCGTAGTCAATTGTAGTTAGTTAGGTAGGTCCCTATCTCAAAGTTTTTGAATTCAGTAGGACCAGTCGTCATCAGTTGTGTTGTGATCAGGTGATGGTGATACGGAGTTCATCAGATCATCTAGTTCTTATATGTATAACTACGTGAACCTTGACCTACAAAATGACTTTTATCATGATTTTTTTCATGCGTACAATTTTATCTTGAGGTTTCTCAATAATAAAATACCTAAGTAATCAAAACTTCTCGCTACTAATTAAAATTTTTTTCACGTGTTAGATAGACACGTGAAAAAAATTTTCATTCCCTCCACCATTTTCCTGTTCAAGGGACACTGGACAATTATAAAATAGTAACGTCATATATCGCAAACAGATCCCTAAGTCTTCCCGCATTAGATGTTAGATCTCGGGGAGGGGGTTGTTGTTTCTTCCGTCTACGTCTATCAGCGTTGTCTCCACTCCAACTCATAGTTGCATGGGGATAACAAAAGTTGAGTCATTCCTTTGCCTACTATTAATTCAATTTAGATATAATACATAATATTAAGCATGCAATTGTTGTATGGCAATAAATGATTACCTATGTTACCTATTTATTTATTTAAATAAAAAAATGTCTTTTTAGAATACTTATCAAATGATATCCCATACGACGGTATAATCGAGAGAAAATAAATCATCCGAACTTTAGGTGTGGGGGAGGCACCATAAAAAAAAATTGTCATGATTTTCTGCAGTTCTCTTGTGTATCTATACGAAATTCCATTTTTCTACTGAGCAAAACCTTGGACAGACGTAAAGACATGACGCAACTATAAGTCTAATCTACTTGGGTTCCTGGTTTACTTCGGAACCCTAAAAAGTCAAATAGTTTAATAGAACTCTGCAAAAGCTGTTGAGAATGTCCTCTTTTCTGAAACATGATTTTTTTCTCTCTGCATAGACATACAGTCACTAAATTCATGTTGCTTTCACTATAATAAGGTTTATATTCAAAACTAATAAGTTTAGTTAATGTATTCTTATCTAATTTATTACATTCTGTAGGTAAATATTTATAACTAGCTGTTGCCCCGCAACTCCGCCTGCGGCAAAAAGTACATCGTGTTTTTTATACAAACTTTGACCTTCTGAATTCGGACTCCTCAGGTTAGTCCATGAATCGTTTTATCAGGCTATGCACTGGCGAGAATGATAGACTTGATGACCTTACATAATGATAAAACTTATCATTATACTTTGCTTATTATTCTGTATTATTATTTGGCAGGTTCACGATGGGGCAACAGTTGCCTGCAGCCCTAGGATGGCTGTGCCTGCTGACGGCCGTGACGCATGCGCTCGCCTTGCCCACGCCCGACACCATGGTGGTGGCCAGGTCTGATGATGACCATGCTGTAAGTATTATCACAGTTCACGTAATGTTCCTGCCTCGTTTACTTATAACTCATTTTAAAACTGTCCAACCTGATTACCTGGTGGGCGGTTTGCTCAGATGGGAATTTTTTTTAGCGGTCCGAAACCGGAAATTGTGCCAAATCCTACTAATATTATAAATGTGAAAGTTTGGATGTGAGTTTATGAGGATGTTTGTTACTTAACAACGCGAAATCTACTGGACGGATTTCGATAAAATTTGGTGTAAGGGTAGAAAAATATCTGCAATAGCACATAATAGGTAAAGTCCATATTTATTCATAATCTTACCATGTCTTTTTATGATTTTACGACAATATAAATTAAAATGGACCTTTTTAGAAAATTACTTTGGTGGTTTAATGTTTTACTTTAGAATCTTTAGGTTTGAACTAATATTTGATTTATTTTCAACAAAATTCAACAAAAAGTGCTGTGAAGATTGTTTACATAATAGGACAATTAAGAAAAAAAAGGGTTTACTTTTTATTGCGATATTGCCACGGGAGCGAAGCCCCGGGCCGCCGCGGCTTATATTCAAAAAGCCTAGAAGATGCTTAGAAGTGTCGCACGCACAATTTTTGCGTCATCTACGGTACTCATTTATCTGTAGGGTTGCCAGGCGTCCGAATAAAGCCGAACATAGGTAGGCTTTTTAATTGCGTGTCCGGCCAAAATAAAAGGTGTCCGGCCTGTCCAGCTTTTGTTAGGCTTTTTATATTTCGCAAACGAGCGAACGCCGAGCGTGGCCCGCCCTCCTGCTCTCTGTCGGTATTACCAAAAAGCTTGATTTTACATACAATTTTTTTGTCGTCCCTATTAATACTGAGACAAAACCCTCAATGATGTAGGGTGTCCGGCCTTCCTCCCCAAATGTCCAGCCAAACTGGCTGGTTTGTCGGCTATTAGGTTTGGCGACCTGGCAACCTTACCCATCTGTCATTTGGTAGTTTCGTATCTTCCATACACTTGACTTCTTCAAGAATGCCATTGAAAAATTACCACTGCATTGGTAAAGATAAAAAACATTTCCAGCGGAATATTGTTGGAAACACGTTGGAAATGTGGAGTAAAAACTGTGAAAGTGACATATTGGAAAAGTGCGAAAGTGACGATTTACGAAAATGACCAATTTTCAAGGGATGATTTTTGCGAAAATGACGAACTGCGTCTCTACGATGACATATGACTTTCAAGTCCATCGGCATTTTCCCGCTCCGAGTGCCTGACGATGATCTCTTCAAAGTAAATTCTGTCCATCATTATGCCGGAAATATGTAAGAACATAACATCGAAAGAATATTTTATTACCGTAAGAAAAAAAGATCTTATCTCGTCGTAACCTTCTCAACTGCGCGTAATGCAGAAAAATAATTTTTATCTACAAAAAATTACCGATTCATATGAACTAATATAATAAGATAATTGAGTTTTTTGTTGTTAAAGATTAAATATTTAATTGCTTAGATATATTATGTAAAAAAAATATAGCTATAGTTTTCCTCATACACAGAAATCAGACCAGTAGTTCCAGAGGTAAACAAACAATTCGACACTTTAGTTTTATAATATTAGCACAGATTACTTAAAACTATACAGATGGAAAGCTTCCTAAGAGACGACAAAATTCATACCTATTCTTATAGGGCTGTAACTTGGTTATTTAAAAAAAGATATTATTTCTATTTTTGGTGTATTGAAAGAAAAACAGATTCTATCGATATACCTGATCGATTAAATTGCATTGCAAGGTATTGCAAATTATAATAGATAGTACTGTCACGACATAGAAGTCGATAATATCGATACATAATCAATACTTTAGTTAGATTATTCACATTCTGTCTTATTTTTACCCGACTACGGCGAAGCGAAAAGGAGGGTTATGATTTTGACCGGTATGTATAATATGTATGTATATTCATCTGTTTCCTCATAGCTACTAAACTACATTACAAATTGGACAAACGAGGTATCGTTAGAAGCGTTTTTATTGTCTGCTGGTTATTGGCTATGTTTGTTTGTGTGTTTGTTTGTTACTTTTTATGCTTAATCTACTGAATCAATCTTTCTAAAATTTCGCAACCACATAGTAGTTAGAAGTACTGAGAAGAACATAGTACCTTTCATAATGGGAAAAAGCACTGTAACCGTGTGAAAATCACACGGCCGAAGCCGCGGGCAAAAGCTAGTACCTATATACATACAAAATACGTGCGAAAAACTACTTTTGTAGTACCTACTGTGCAACATAGTAGGTACTACAAAAGTACTTAATCATTCACGATCCAAACGTTTTTTACACGACTGACCAAAAAAGGAGTGTTATGTTTTCAGGGTTCATGTATGTATGTATGTATGTAATTTCTTTATTCCACCATAAGTCCTGAACGGCTTAACAGATTTTGATGTGAGAGGTATTGTTAGATTCCTTGCATTAGCTCGAATGACATAGGCTATGTAAGATGTCAGTCGTGTTTTTTATTTTTAAATAATTAGCTTGTTAACCACCGTATCCAGTTGTAGGTACTGCAGTGAAACTTGGGTTTCAAAATAAAAGAATCACTGCTTAAAACACGAGTATAATTTTTGAACTAAAAAAAAAAAATTTGACCAATGTCCTTTAACAAAAAATTATCCGGACACACTAAAGAAATAAAAATAAAAGAAAGGAAAGTTAACAACAGGAAAGGAATATTAACAGGTAAAATAAGAAATACATGAATTTGCTTGTTATTTTAAAAAGAAAATTAAATGAGTGAAAGAAATGGATGAAATGATGTATAAAAATTCCAAATCAAAACCGAAACAAAAATTATCCCGACAAAAGGGGGGCCTTTAGAATTTAGAGGAAAAAGTTAGCACAATATGTTTAAAAAGTCTATCTTAAACGAACCACAGGCGCCACGGTTACAAACTAAACATTTCGTCGTTCTGTGACTCATTCTCAGGTGCAGGCCGACTTTGCCGCGTCTGAAGATTTCGAAGCGCGTTCCACCCGGCTGAGTCCCACATCTTGGTCCACAACCTGATTTACAACACGCTGACGAATA
The DNA here is from genome assembly GCA_018467065.1 of Ephestia elutella. Lineage (NCBI taxonomy): Eukaryota > Metazoa > Arthropoda > Insecta > Lepidoptera > Pyralidae > Ephestia > Ephestia elutella. Next base: position 10,023 of record JAEMBS010000673.1, read on the forward strand.
TCCAGGTGCAGGCCGACTTTGCCCACTCTCGTCTAATAAACAGTCCAGACAATACATACATGAAATATCTCAGTGCCACTCCATATAATCCTTCTGGTTTTTTTGACAACTAGATTCAACCTCGTGCCATCTTTAATAGGATACCCCTGAACGGTCTGATCGTCAGCTAATGTTCTTCCCAATAATAGCAACTTTTGATCTTCAATTGGAATCTTCAGATGTGAAGAAATCTGTCGTTTGATATCCAAAATAGATGTCGTTGGGAAAGCCTCTATTGTGCATTCCCCACCCTGAAGTTTTTCACCATAAACTTCATTGCTAGAGATCGATACTTGTATGTTAAGAATAATAAAAGCACATTAAAGATTTAATACTGAATCGATATAGTACAAAGAAAAGAAATTGAGATAAAAATATCAAAAAGAAAAATCAACTCTCTAAAAAATCTCCATTTTTTCACTCCCAATTGACAGTCCGTCAAAAAAATCGAATCCTCTGAATTTCAATTTCAAAAACCTTATCATAAAGAAAGAACCAAGAGAAAAGTTTGCGCAGAAATAGAATCACAAACTAAAATAGACTTGACATTGTAGCGGTGTAACGCTACAGCATCTCCCTACCAAACAAAAAAACAACAAAGCAAAACAAACAAACAAACAAACAAACAAACCAACAAAACAAACAAACAAACCACAACAAACAACCAATAAAACATAACTACCGAACAACTAAAACAAAATCCGGACAAGATACCTACACAAAACCAACAAACAGCAAAACGCAACCAAATGCTAACCTAAAAACTAAACGAAATACTAAACCTTATTGCTATCCCTATGAATCAGAGACTTGGTCATACGAGTATACCTAACGAAGCGTCTGAAGATTCGAAGCGCGTTCAACCCGGCTGAGTCCCACATCTTGGTCCACAACCTGATTTACAACACGCTGTCGAATATCCAGGTTGTCATAGCCAGGTAAATAATGTGAATATTTTAGAATTTTGAAAAAAAAGATAAGAAAACGGATTAAGCAAAAAATTATTTGAGAATGTCCTTAATATGATAAGTACCGACGTGCTCCGAATCCGTATCCGCCAACACGAAAGCCTGCGGGGATACTCGTCTAAGCACGCGGCACTGAACAAAGCGTGGAGCACGAAGCGTCAAAAGATTAGAAGCGCGTTCAACCCGGCTGAGTCCCACATCTTGGTCCACAGTCTGATTTTCAACACGCTGCAGAATCATCGACAATTCGCGACCGTACATTAAGAAATTCGGGGTGTAAGCAGTAGCCAATTTAATGCAAGAACCAGAGCAACCCGATGCAACACCGTACCGCAATATAACCTCCGACTCTAAAGCCATCAATTAAATGTGAATAATCCACAGTAAGGAGAATCGTCGGGCAGCTTCGGCAGGCTAAAACAGAAAATCACAGGATGGAAAACCGCGACCGGTAAACGGTCACCGTCCCACAAAAACAACAAAAAAAAATAATTCAAGAAAAGTAATAAAAGGTAAAAAACAGGTAAAAACCAGGTAAAAACCAGGATTCTTTCCGCAAATCGGGCGCCATTTTTGCAGTGAAACTTGGGTTTCAAAATAAAAGAATCACTGCTTAAAACACGAGTATAATTTTTGAACTAAAAAAAAATTTGACCAATGTCCTTTAACAAAAAATTATCCGGACACACTAAAGAAATAAAAATAAAAGAAAGGAAAGTTAACAACAGGAAAGGAATATTAACAGGTAAAATAAGAAATACATGAATTTGCTTGTTATTTTAAAAAGAAAATTAAATGAGTGAAAGAAATGGATGAAATGATGTATAAAAATTCCAAATCAAAACCGAAACAAAAATTATCCCGACAAAAGGGGGGCCTTTAGAATTTAGAGGAAAAAGTTAGCACAATATGTTTAAAAAGTCTATCTTAAACGAACCACAGGCGCCACGGTTACAAACTAAACATTTCGTCGTTCTGTGACTCATTCTCAGGTGCAGGCCGACTTTGCCGCGTCTGAAGATTTCGAAGCGCGTTCCACCCGGCTGAGTCCCACATCTTGGTCCACAACCTGATTTACAACACGCTGACGAATATCCAGGTGCAGGCCGACTTTGCCCACTCTCGTCTAATAAACAGTCCAGACAATACATACATGAAATATCTCAGTGCCACTCCATATAATCCTTCTGGTTTTTTTGACAACTAGATTCAACCTCGTGCCATCTTTAATAGGATACCCCTGAACGGTCTGATCGTCAGCTAATGTTCTTCCCAATAATAGCAACTTTTGATCTTCAATTGGAATCTTCAGATGTGAAGAAATCTGTCGTTTGATATCCAAAATAGATGTCGTTGGGAAAGCCTCTATTGTGCATTCCCCACCCTGAAGTTTTTCACCATAAACTTCATTGCTAGAGATCGATACTTGTATGTTAAGAATAATAAAAGCACATTAAAGATTTAATACTGAATCGATATAGTACAAAGAAAAGAAATTGAGATAAAAATATCAAAAAGAAAAATCAACTCTCTAAAAAATCTCCATTTTTTCACTCCCAATTGACAGTCCGTCAAAAAATCGAACCCTCTGAATTTCAATTTCAAAAACCTTATCATAAAGAAAGAACCAAGAGAAAAGTTTGCGCAGAAATAGAATCACAAACTAAAATAGACTTGACATTGTAGCGGTGTAACGCTACAGTACCTACTATTTCTTTTGATATTTTCAGTACCCAGGCAGAATACATTTAAATCCTAATCCTTCCTAATCACGCAAAATCTACTGGATGAATTTCGATGAAAGGGGTTTGGGTAATTTTGTTCGGGACTTGGCATGATTTTTTTTTTTCAGCGGCCACTAACGAATTTACTTTCTAAAAATAGTCCTATAATTAAGAATGACAACCAAAAAAAGATTTTTGATGTAAACTATATCGAAGCCAAGATATCGGGTTCCAAAAATAAATAAAAATATATGACAATTACGTCATCTAAGTATACGTAATAAGTCACGTTTTATGGTAAATATGCTTTCTATTAACAATTTGATCCTGCCCATCATGCTGCAGGACGTGAAACGAGGTTCGGGACAAATACCCGTCACGCCGCAACGCGTGATGGTTCCGTAGAACATTATATGTATGTATAAGGTAACTGACAATAGGCCTCAGACTGAGGTCTTATTTTTCTGTGGGCAGTCAAGCTGTTGAAGATCTCTCATGTCATTTATAGAAGGGAAACATAAATAAAATGCAAGAAAAATATTAAATTAATCATTTATTACATACTTAATATATACAAATATTAAGATGATATAATAAGGTACAAGTAAAACATTTGTATCAGTCACTTTCTCGGTCATCATATCTTTCATTTTCTTGGTCATGTCGTATTATGATATCTAAGAACTGGGCTGGGGGAGACAGATCATCTTGCTATCTGCCCCACCCCAGGAACCAAATAATAGACATAATATGGGAACAACAGCCCAATGTCCGTTTTCCGACGATACATGAGCAATAATGCCCTAAGATGGCGTCTATTCCCTGTAATTCTCTCTCTACTAAAATATATACATAATAAACTCTGTTATTCATATGTCGCGATTGAATTCTACCTCTCAGCAGCCACGGATCATTATAATCTAGGTTCTGTGTTCTAAAATCTTCCAAATGGAGCTCTTTGTATATTTCAATTATATATGATCCGTTTTTGATATGCCATAATAGCTTCGAGCTTGCAGTATTTGGTAAGTCCCTAGCGCATAAATAATAAGTTCGTCCATACTTAAAATGGGGAACTCATTAAGACCTAATGAGGCTGCATCTATGGACTCAAAACGAGCTTATCTACGGTTGAGATTATTTTCTAAAACATACTCACTGAGTCGGTTCCTGTCATCGTCACTTCGCGCTATTTTATCTATAATTTCATTTACTAAGCGATGGTCGGTTAAAGGTACACCATAGGCATTTAATAATGCCGCTGCAATTTTTATCTCTTCTAGTAAATGCGGTGCAGCTAAATAAAAAAATTGATGACGCAATTGCCGAAATTGATTTTTTAATCTTCCATTTACAGTTTCTACTACCCAACGTCATAAAGTGACTTTCCTGGAATCATTGGCTTGTCGCACACTGAGCTGGTTTTCGTTTGCGTCTTTTGAGCTTGGCATATATGTTGTGTATCCATAAGACTCTACTTCTTCAATGCAATCTCGGAAACCTCTATCTAAGATGAGAACATCATTTTCATGAAAATCCCAATGAAATGGATCAGTTTGACTAGTCATTATCTGAGATAAAATACGAGCGTCAGAAATAGTGGCTTCATACAACCCATAAACGTCAACAATATGACCATCAGGGCAAACAAATAAAAAAGATATCACTAAATGACGAAACTTGTGAAGACTGTATGATTTTCTTTGAACTACATTGTATTTATACTAAGTAATGTACCTATTTAGTTCACTGTTTTGTTGTTTGGATTTGCCTTCCAAGCATTCCGAATGTGAAGCGTTAGAATTATAGTCAGATGTTTTAGGCGGCTTGAAGGCATCTAATGATTGTACCCTGAACATGGAATTACTGAACGTGCTGTCCGAAGCTCGGTGGAACTCGACATTGTGCCATTTTTTGTGCCACTTTGGTCACCCATCCAAATGGGGACCGCGGCAGTAGGTGCTTTACTTACGTAAGTACTTATGACGCTCTATAGTTATTATACACCTAGTTTACCACCTACCTGCATTAATTCTTTGATAATAATGGTTGTAGCGTTGGGTTTATATAACAATAAATCGAAGATAATGTTCTAAAATAGCGTAATATTACCGATTTTTGTTTTCAAATATCTCAGCTCCGATACACTTTAGACAAAAACGGCCATAGAAAAAAATGATCGTCTCAATATGTTCTATTAAATGAACCAACTTTCATCGGTGGCCGCAAGTTTTGAAAATCATGCCACTTTTACCCAAACCCCTTTGGTATACTAGTAGAAAAATACCAGAAATAGTACATAGGTTACTTTATATCCTGAAATTCCCACGGGAGCGAAGCCCCGGGGCGTGGCTAGTAATAATCTAAATACATAATGTAGCTATTATTGTAAGGTACTTACTTAGTGACGTCTTTGGGATACCGAAAATATGACAGTTTTTTGTTTTATATTATTATTTGAGCACACAGTGCAATAAACCATTTTGTTATATAATAATTCACTATTTTTAAACAAAACAAAACGACACGGCCGAAAAAGAAACAAGTCAGGAACGCTGCGCGAACACGACTGCGCAAGTGAGCGCGCGAACCCTGACATATCGCACCCGACGACTGTACGTGACAGCGCGTGCGTGCGTAAGCACCTCGCGGTATCAAGCTTGTAGTAGTGTACTTATTTGAAGCGCTTGTATGAAGCTTACTCTCTGTACCCTTTTAACTACTTTGTGATATTAGTATACATACAGATCTGTACTTAAAATTAAAACCCTTGAACACTTCAAAACAGAAGTCGTCGACGCCATCAGTACCAGTGAGCGAT
>JAEMBS010000674.1:0-15534 GCA_018467065.1 Ephestia elutella
CCCGAGGGCCGTTAAGCCAGGCGACGGAATCCCGTTTCTGCCACCCAACCAGCCCTCAATTTTTGGGACCTGACAAGGTCAGGCCCTACCTCATCTCAGCCACAGGGGATAGGTTACCCTATCCACTGTGACCGAGACAGGCCCACCAAACGTCGGCCGCAGAGGACAGGGAGAGCGGCGCACCGCAATACCGACACGCCTCTTCCCCTGCGGCCCCACCGACACCGTGCCCAGCGCCACGGCCACGCTCGGTCGCGGAGGATAGGGAGAACGGCGCACCGCAATACCGGCACTCCTCTTCCCCCGCGACCCCTACCACGGCTGTGAGAGTAGGGCGTGTGTGCCCCCTACTCTTACAGCCAGGCCACTAAAAGCGGCCTCCTCCCGGCCCGGGGTCGTCACCCCCGGGCCATGGGTTCCTATTAGCTTCCCAGCGGTCCCGCTTCCCGCTGGTACTGAGCCCCCCCATCGCTACAAGATTGGAACCCGTTCGGGGGGGACCTTGTCAAATACCCTATACTAACCTAAAACTAAAAAACTGATCCTCTTGAGGCAGTTGTATTGGTAAATATATCGATAATATGGACAGTTGTTGCTGTGATATCCCATCACTAAATTAGTTGACGTGTTTTGCGTTATTTTGCTACCCGTGTAGCTTGGTTTTCTTGAAATTGTAGAAAACAGGTGGCCTAAAGGTAATGGTTTAGTATATTTTCAGAACCGACTCGTCAAGCCCTTTCATTAGATACCACACACGATATGTTTTTGAAAAAAAAAAAAATCAAATCCCATACAAAGAATTAAAAAATTGATGACGTCATTACTTCCCACCTAAGGGGGAGGGATTTTCAGGAACTACTACTTAAAATCTCTGTTTTCACCTAACGTCGGGTACGTTGTACCAAATTTTAATATAGTAAATCGATTTGCGGTTATTTTTTACGTACCTGGCCCACTACAGAGGCTAAAGGGTAACATGTGATGCCAGACGTATGTAGTTCAACATCGATGTCTTACATCGATGTTTATGAAAGATACCTCGATATTTTAAAACATCGATGTATTGTTTGCATCCCTACATACGCGGCGGGATCTCGGACGGGGCGGGGACTCGTTGCGTTCGGGACGTGGCCGCAACGCCGTCCCGTTCCGTCCATGATTCCCACCACGTATATTTTGTCTTAAGCATTTATATGCAACGATGTCAAGAAATCGTCCCGTTCCGTCCGGCACGAGAAAAACCACGTCACGTATGCTAAGACCTTTTGCCCGTTTGGGGCCTTGGTGAAGGCGCCCACTTAGGTGCCTGGGCAGGGCACTGTATCTCACAGTGCTGATGCAGGGCACCCTTAGGTGCTGGGACAGAGCACTGTATCTGTCAGTGCTGTCGCAGGGCACCGCTAAGCTGGTACTAGGTGTTGGTGGTTGCCGTAGAGGCCAATTAAAGGCGGGGTACTTAGGTATTTGTTTAATGGGTTGGTTTTTCACATAAAATAAAACCCAATAGGTGGATATAACACCACCAGTACATAATATACAGAGGTACCACTTAACACTTGTGTAGGCCGGTTTAAAGCGCACTGATTAGGGCAGATCACAATCACGACCTGACGGCGATGCCGTTGTATATTACTAGTGCACCACACTTATGTAAATATCTGGTTTAATTATAAAACAATTGGTAAAACCAAAAACCATCTGCCGTTTTGGTTACAAATCTCAAATCTTCTGTCAGAAATTTCACTGTCATTTCTTCATCCGGTGGCGGTGTTGCCAGCCTGGTGGCAGTGTTGCCAGCCGGATGAGAAAGTTGTGCGACAAAAGCGCCACACCACCCTACGGAGAGAAAAAACCAGGTGAAAAGAAAACGTGAAAAGTTATTTTAATCATAAGTTTTAAATTTTACCTGCCTCCCAGATCGTGTAGTAACTGGGGGCACCTTTGTCGGTTACAGTTAATTGAGGCATAGGTTGAGGTGGCAGAGTCCTAGGAGGAACCGGTGAAACTGGTTCCAACACCTCAGGCTCTTCAATGAAAGCCGGTTTAATACGGTCAACACTGACGACGACAGTTTTTCTTTACAGTCGATGGTAAGAGTTTTACCATCGTCTGACCTTTGTAAAATTTATAGGGCCCAGTATAAGGAGGTGCAAGGGACGACGGACAGCGTCATCCCGTAAAAACACCTGCGATGCTGTTTCAAGGTCTTTAAAAATGAACGGTTTTAAATTTGAGTGCCGCGATGCTGGAGTAGGTCTGATTTCAGACATATGACTCCGCAGAATAGAAACGAGATCAGCAGCATCCTCAGTATTCGGGTTTGGGATGGTTACAAGCATCTCCCCAGGCAGACGTAGTGTTTCTCCATATAGCATCTCAGCTGCGGTGGACTTTAAATCCTCCTTATAAGCTGAGCGCATTCCTAAGAGCACTAAGGGAAGAGCTTGGGTCCAGGAACTACCGTGGCACACTACCGTGGCCTGAGGCGCTTTTTAATTGCCTATGGACACGTTCGATCATGCCATTGGCGGCAGGGTGATAGGCCGTCGTCCTAATGCGTTTGTTGTATGTATGTAGTAGTAAAATCACTAATGTTGTATATCCACGGAAACCAATGTTGTAAATATATGTTGTACTTGACCGATGTTGTAGGTATGTAGTAGTGTTAAGAAAAAGAAATAAAATGTCTTGACTCCAGATTTTAGTGTTTGTGCCGAGGTATATGCTGATTAAGAAAGTCACTTTCACCGAATATTTAAGTTTATTGACACTGTCCACACAATTTCACAAATTTTACTAGAGGAAAATGGAATGACGTAGTTACGCGTAGCTATACTCGCGAACGCAGTGCCATGCAACGAGGTGGCTTATCGGAATACCGGGAGAGACTGAAGGAATGGCTAGAGCGCTGCCGCGCTCGCCCGGCAAAAAACGCTGACTAGGCGAATGCCTATGTGTCGCTACATCATTCCACCCCTTTTTTAAAAAAATTTTACATAAAAAAATTTTTTTAATACTAAAGTTTGAGAAACATTGCCTTAATAATAAAGTTTCATTCCACTTCATACTAAAAGTAATCAAAAGAATTTGAGAACCACTTGCGATTATAAGAATTACAATGCAAATTGCAGACTAAACATTTGATATCAGTTAACAATAACAATGTTATAGTACGACACAAGAAGTTACAGAGAATGTCTCCTTTGAATAACAAAGTATACAATTTCATTTTATGCCTATAATTAGTACAGTCAATGTAACAAAATTTTCTACATTAAAATTTTATATTTAACATTCTCCAAATAAAAAGAAAAATATGCACTTTAATATGTGTATAAAATCATGTATAAAAAGTGTATAAAGTAAATGCGGTGTATAGAAAAAAAAATGTGTGTTCTCAAAAAATCCACACTTTTGTAAAAAAAAAAAATGTAAACAATGTTCTTAAAAAATAATAGGTATACCGTTACTTAGCTTAGAAACTACTCTAGGAGTGTTCGGTCTTCGGCTTCGAACGGTTTCCACCTTAACTATAGGCACGGTAGTAGAAGTGACAACCTTTTATCTCCTTTTTCAACCAACGCCTCACACTCTTCTTTTGCATTGTCTGCGTAACACGCCATAACAAGTAATCAGCGTTAAAAGTATGCACATTACAAGTAGTATAATTTCGTATTTGATCATTGAGTTTTCGGCTCCAACATTACTTTGGGCAACTACTACTTCTTCCTTAGTTTGCTGATTTCCTCATCTTTATAAGAATGGTATTTTAAAAAAATTGTATGCTCACTTCAATACGTTGAAAGTAAATGAGGAAAAATGTTAAAAAAATGTTGTCAAATCTACTGTGCTTGTTTACTTAACGCATAGTTACAATTGTGTGAACATAAATGCTTCAACTCTAATAAAAAAACGTACTGGTGGTTTGCACACTCTACCACTGCGTGACACAATAACTTTAGGGTTGTCAACTACCTTATTATTCTCAGACGTTTGGATAAAGTGACAGATTTTTTGTTTCTTTTTTAAAGGCCTAAATTAACTGATTCCTTTTCCTAAATTATCAGATTCGTCCTCTAAAAACGTAAGCTTCGGTTTCAATCGATCGATCGAAATTTGGAGCTTTGCCTTTTCAGGAAATTGAATTTTATAAACTTTATCTCGCCTTTGCTTATGACCTTAAATGGGCCATCATAAGGAGGTTGTAGTGAAGTTTTCTAACAGCGTCATTTCTGACGAAAACTTTATCACAATTCCTTAAATCCAGAATGCACAAAAAAATTTTCGAGAACTCGTATGTTACACCACAGTTAACCAGGTTTTAAATTTTTAATTATACTTTTTAATTTAGAAATATAACTGTCACTATCCAAATTAAATCGTATTCTTACGCACTCATCCTCTAAAAATTCACCTGGTAAACGTACTGTAGTTCCGTACACTAACTTTCGGCGAAGGACTAACTTTATTTGTGTCAACCCTAACAGCTGCCCTTAAACCTAGCAAAACTGTAGGTAATTCATCCACCCACGACTTACTGGATAAACCGTGCAGCCAAAGCCGATTTTAATGACCTATGCCAGCGTTCGACCCTACCATTACTTTGTGGGTGATATGCGAGGTTGTACGCAACTTTCTTATTCCCATGAGTAACATGAGATGTGAGAAAAGGTTACTTTCAAATTGGCGTCCTTGCAAGTCGCTAGTCAACCTAACTGGACATCCGAATCTAACAATCCACCCCTCGTAAAGAATTCTGGCAACTACCTAAACGGCTGTCATTTCCTTTAATGGGAAATGCTTCAGGCCAACGGGTATAACGGTCAATAATGGTGTAACACAATACCTATAACCATCCGGTGATGTACTAAGTGGACCTACGATATCAATATGTATGTGTTCGAAACGATCACTAACTTCAGATATGTACCTAAATCAGTTGATACAGTGTGTCTTTTGAATTTTCGCCTTTAATGACAAAGGAATACAAGCTTTTGCCTTCATCTGGCTATGAGTCTAGTATTCATTTTTCTCCCAAAAAATACCTATCTTTAATTAATTTTTTGGTGAAAGTTCGAATGCCAAGGATGGCTTAAATTATGTAATTCATTAAATACTGTTCGCCTCAAAACTTTCCGGCAAATAGGGTCTTGCCTCTACTAGTAGACGTCTCGCATAACACGTACTGATCGCTACTTGGTAATATGATTTGCTTAAACTGCAAATCGCTGCTAAGTTCCCCCTAACGTTTGCTCAAGTTGTTTATCACTACTTTGTACACGTGATAATTCTCCGAAGTCAATAGCTGTGGGACAATATATTGTTTCAACTCGGGATAAAGTGTCAGCAACGACATTCTCACTCCCACTTACATGACGAATATCGGTAGTAAACTCACTAATAAACATGATTTGCCTAGCCCTTCGAGGTAACTCTTTCTCACTTCCCATTTTACTGAAAGCAAAAGTAAGAGGCTTATGGTCAGTATAGACTATAAATTCACGTCCTTCTACCATATACCGAAAGTGAGCAATTGCCATATAAATGGCCAAGAGCTCCCTATCATAAGTACTATATTTCTTTTGGGCCTCAGACAATTTCTTAGAAAAATAACCTAAAGGTTTCCATGCGTTACCTTGTTTTTTGCTGAAGTACGGCGCCAACACATGTCTCTGATGCATCTGTCATCAGCGCCAAAGGTGTGCTAGAGTCAGGATATGCTAATAAGGCTGCCTTCCTTAAACTTTCCTTGCACAGATTAAATTGTGAGTTCGCCGTTTCCGTCCAAACAACTAAAGTTTTATCTTTTTCTTGGTATTATGGAGATACTTATCTAATTCTGACTGGATCTCCGCGGCTTGAGCTATATGGGGTCGATAAAAATTTAACATACCTAGGAATCTTCTAAGCTGTTCCACTGTGGTGGGGCGGAAACTCGATGATGGCGTTCACCTTCTCCTCCAACGGCCGTATACCCTCAGTGGTAACTTCATGTCCTAAAAAGTCTAGTTTTTCCTGTTCAAAAATACATTTAGAAACATTTATTGTAATACCAAATTTTTCTAATCGGTCAAATACCATTTTTAAGTGTTCGCGATGCTGAATGACGTCATCTGACGCGATAATTACGTCATCAACAAAAATGAATAAAAATTCTAAATCAGGAAAAACACTGTGATTCATAAATCTTTGGAATGTTTGAGCTGCATTTCTTAAGCCAAAAGGCATACGCGGAAACTCAAATAGTCCAAAAAGGTGTTATTACTGCAGTTTTCTCAATATCGCTCTCATTTACGGGTACGCAATTATACGCTCTATTTATATCTAAACGTGAAAATATTTTTTTATTAGCTAGAACATAAGTAAAATCTCGCAACCTTGGGACAGGATACCTATCAGGTTTAGTGAGTGAATTTAAACGTCGATAATCCCCACAAGGTCTTATCTGCCCATTTTTCTTAGGGACAATGTGCAGAGGGCTAGCCCACGCACTTTTACTGGGCCTACAAATCCCCATATCACACATAAGTTTAAATTCTTCTTTAGCTTTACTATACCTGTCGGGAGGCAAAGGTCTAGCCCGACAACGAACTGGCTGGCCTTCAGTTTCAATAAAATGACATACATTGTGCTTAGGTACTTCTTTAAATGTTACTGGCTTAGTAAGCTCTGGATATTTAGATAACAAATCGTAAAAAGGATGCTTATCGTCCAAAGTTTTAATTGAGCAATCTTTTAATTGCGAAATAGAAGCAATAACATTAAGATTTGTTACCTGATCAACTAATTTTTTTGCATTAAAATCAACTAGTAACTTATATTTACTTAAGAAATCCGCACCAATAATCGGTTGTCTTACGTCAGCAACAATAAAAGTCCACTGGAATGCACGTCTCAGCTTTAAGTCCAGCACCATGCTATGTAAACCGTAAGTTCGTATAGATGTACCGTTTGCCGCATACAGTTTATAATCATCGCACTCACTTTGTTTATTATTTTTACGCACTGCCCAACGCGGTAGCACTGACACATTTGCACCACTATCCACTAAAAAACGCAATTTAGAACGTTGGTCCGTAACACAGAGGCGGTTATTCACTGAATTGACCGCGCAGCCCCCCGCCGCTGACTGCACTGTATTTAGTTTTCCGGATTGCTGTCAGCTTTCCAGTTGCAGGGTTGCACGCATTTATTGGCCTTCTTCTTGTAACGGTAGTGGTAGTAGCAATGCCAATTAGGGTTGGATTTATTACCCTGACTCGACGTCCCCTGTCGTGTCCTAGACGCCGATCGTGAGCGATTTCGGTTTCCGTTATTGTTCCGACGGTATGATCCGGGTTGATTTTGCTCTATTTTCCGGATGCGTTCACCTAATTTATGAATTTCAGCTATTATATTAGTTGGACTAGGATTGATAGCATTTACCTCCGCCGGGCGCGCATTCTCCATTACCTTATCTGCCATCAGGGCTAATTTTTCTAGGTCTTTGATATCTGACACTGTTAAAACGCCGCTGGTCGACATTTTTCTAGCAATGCGTAGTAAAAATACTATTTCAAAGTGGGCTTTTAAATTATGCGCGATAATCGCCCTTAACTATTGCGCTGAGCCTCTCCCGGTAAGTGACGACAATAATTTCTTCTTACCTATGCAGTCTTGGGTCACCAATGTCGTATGTATGTAGTAGTAAAATCACTAATGTTGTATATCCACGGAAACCAATGTTGTAAATATATGTTGTACTTGACCGATGTTGTAGGTATGTAGTAGTGTTAAGAAAAAGAAATAAAATGTCTTGACTCCAGATTTTAGTGTTTGTGCCAGGTATATGAATTAAAGTCACTTTCACCGAATATTTAAGTTTATTGACACTGTCCACACAATTTCACAAATTTTACTGAGGAAAATGGAATGACGTAGTTACGCGTAGCTATACTCGCGAACGCAGTGCCATGCAACGAGGTGGCTTATCGGAATACCGGGAGAGACTAAGGAATGGCTAGAGCGCTGCGCGCTCGCCGGCAAAAACGCTGACTAGGCGAATGCCTATGTGTCGCTACACGTTTAGTAGCAAAGTTATGCATCAGTCTGCGAAACAAATCGGACTCGAACTGAGTTCCTCGATCTGTTGTAATAACAGAAGGCACACCGAAACGCGATACCCATTCTCTGATGAATGTGGTCGCTACCTCCTCTGCTGTTATGGTACGCATGGGCCAAACTTCGGGCCATCTAGTAACCCTATCAATAGCTGTAAGACAGTAACGGTACTCATCGCAGATAGGCAACGGTCCTATGATGTCCATATGGACATGCAGAAACCGGCCAGATGGTAGGTCGAATGTTCCAAGAGGAGAGATGTTATGCCTCGACACTTTACTGCGCTGGCAAGCCTCGCACATACGAGACCACTCCCGGCATTCTTTTTTAACAGAAGGCCAAACATAGCGTTCAGTAACGAGGCGCGCGGTAGCCTTTATACCAGGGTGGCTTAAGCTGTAAAGTTTTTGAAAATTATACGACGTAGATCGGGAGGGACGTAAGGACGGACTTGCCAGTAGAGAGGTCACGGTATATAGATAACCCAGTGCCAGGAACATCGACCTTGGTCAATTGAAGGCTTGATGAGTTAGATTTAAGGATGTCTGACAGCTCTTTTGATCAGACTCTTGTGACTTGGACAGAGTTTCATATTCTTGTTCGAAGGAAATGGCATCAATCGAGACATGGCGTCAGCCACCTTACGTTGTCCTCTCTCCTTTAATGTGCCTTATATCAGTAGTAAACTGACTGATAAAAGACAGTTGGTTCAGCTGAGATGGAGGGAGTTTCTCTCGACGTTGTACGAAAGCGTACAGCAATGGTTTGTGGTCAGTAAATATGGTACAGTGTTGGACCTCGAGAATATGGCGAAAATGTTGCACGCTTTCGTATACCGCCAAAAGTTCTCGGTAATAAGCTGGCCACTCAGATTGAGCAGGGGTAAGTTTCTTGCTGAAAAAGGCGAGAGGAAACCAGTTCTCCATCCTGTTCTTGCTGTAAGCAAGCGCCGATATGGATGCTCGAAGCATCAGTAAAAAGTCCCAGTTTAGCTCCATTGAGAGGATGTTGAAGTAAGGTAGCATCCGATAGACCCTTCTTACACTCTTCAAATTTTTTTAGAAGCTCGGGTGTCCATGGGTATGGTTTGGCACCTTTGCTTTTGGTAGCAACGAGGGCATCAATCAATGGAGCCTGAAACTGCAGCAGCTCGAGGATAAAACGGCGATAAAAATTTATCATGCCAAGGAACCTTCATGCCCTGCACGGTCTCAGGTGGGGAAAATCCAGCAAATTTTGAACGCGGTCCTGAGAGATTTGATATGCCATTAGAGTTGATAACGCGTATCTCAAGAAAGGTCACTTCATTGGCGCCTAAGACGCACTTTGAAGGGTTTACGACAACACCATAGTCTTGGAAACGCCGGAACAATATACGAAGGTGCTCCTTGTGCGTAGCTTCGTCCGGTGAAAAAATTAACACACGTCATCAATATATGGGAAACAGAAATCCAATCCCCGTGTGACCTCGTCGATAAACCCTGTTGAAAGAGTTTGACCGCGTTCCTGAGGCCAAACGTCATAAAAGGGAACTCGAATAGGCCAAACGGGGTGGTAATGGCCGTTTTCGGGATGTCCTCCTTAAAAACCGGTATTTGGTGGTACGCTTTTACGAGGTCGCAGGTACTAAATATGGTAGCACCAGCGAGGCTATTGGCGAAATCGTTGATGTGCCGAACAGGATATCTGTCCGGAACGGTCTTGGCGTTCAAGGCGCGATAATCGCCACATGGACGCCAGGTGTCATCTTTTTTAGTGGCCATGTGCAGGGGTGAAGCCCATGCACTTTTGGATGGTTGTGCCAGTACCATTCCGCACCATGTCTTCAAACTCGCGCTTGGCTGCGGCGAGCTTCTGACGGAGCAGCCAGCAGGGAGCGACATGATACGGGCGGGCCCTCATGGTCTTGATGTAGTGCAGGGTGTTATGTTTCACAACCCGAGGTAAACCAGGTGGCCGCGTTATGGCTGGGAACTCGGCCAAAATGTCACAAAATGGAGAACTTCCAGTGGAAACAGCCTTCACACTTTGTTGCTCAGATTGTGCAATGGAAGCACAAACATGCAACCTGGTGTTCCCATCAATCAATCTTTTATTACGGCAATCTGGTAGTAAGTTGTAATAACTTAGAAAATCAGAGCCGATGATGGGTGTGCTCACATCAGCGATGATGAAATTCCAGTGGAAGTCTCGTCTTAGACCTAGGTTTAAATGTAATGAGACATGGCCATAAGTTTTATGGAGCTCCCATTTGCACTTAAGTTGTAATCAGCCACCGCAGTACGGTTTTTGACCAAGGACCGCGGAAAGCTTAATTTAAATCCGATCCAGTATCAATTAAATATTGGTATCTGGATGTGCGATCCCGAATAAATAACCGGCGGCTGGTAGTAGAACAATCAGAGGCCGCCTCTACTGATTGTTGGGGGGGTTTACCGGAGCCGTCCAATTACAAGGCTTGGTACACTTGGTAGCTTTAGTATTAAATTTCTTATGGTACCAACATAGCCTATTTGGTGTAGTGCTCCGAGACTGATTGTTCGATTGTGAGCGGTTATTGGATCTACCCCGAGAGTGAGAGGCAGAAAAGTGCGGAATCTTGCTTGGTTAGCTCTTCTACCCTTTGAGTAAGTTGTTCCAAAAGTGATGATGATGGAACAGGAGCTGCACAAGCAAGGACTTGCTTAGGGTTGGATATTTCCTTTACCTTATCCGCTAACTCAGCCAATTTGTCCAAAGGCAATTCTAATTGGGAGGCCACTACATAGCCTGGACCTGCTGAGGAGGCGGACACGAGTCCATAGTTGCCGAATAATATTATCATCTGATAACACGGAACCAGCGAGGGACCTTAGGTGTCTGAGGAACTGTGACGGTCTTCTGTCACCTAATTCCTCATCACTAATGAGTTGACGTACTCGCTCCTCTTCGGACATCGACAACCTCCGTATGAGTTCGGACTTTAATTTATTATACCTCTCACCGAGGGGAGGAGGGTTAGTAATAATATCTTCAACCTCCTGGGCATATTTGTAATCCAAATGACCTATGAGATAACTATACTTTGTACCGTCCTTAGTAATACCTGCAATGTCAAACTGGGCCTCTACAGTGGCGAACCAAACCGCAGGTTTATTTGGCCAAAATGGTGGAATTTTAGCTGTAACCTTGCAAACATTTGCCTTTTCTCGGGTGTTTTTAAGTTCCTCATTTTCAAGCTTAAGCCTATCCAGCTCAGCCTGAACCTCCTCAGGACTTGCCATGCTTCGAGCAACAAGGACTTCCGCGCGCGGCCCGGAAGGGAGGCGCCATAGATGTCTTTCCCCTCTGGCAAAGCTTAGGTCCAGGTGGACTTGAGCGTTTATAAAAACTGTTTGCATTCGGACTTTTCGCTAGACAGAATCCATCAGTCAGTGTGAATGACACATAGGCCAAAATACAAAAAATTCCGAATTGTTCAATTTTGTGCTGCAAAAAGGGGTCTGGGACATCTATTATACAGAAAGATGGTGTTACATTTCTCTAGTAAGTAAATTCTTATCATATGATTATAAATTAAACAAAAATTCATACATTTTATTATAATGTCATTGTTGGATTTGTTTACCAACATCAGTCCGGTCGCCTATAGAAACACGGATTTGTCGAGTGATAATTCCGTCCAACATCTAGATTTAGTGATGTTACTTTGCTTACATTGTGTGTTGTAGTCCTGTATCGATAAACTGCGATAGGTATAGTTTTAAATTGTTGTATGTTGTAACGTGTATTTTCTTATTTTTTTACAGCTTTTCTAATAATACCTAGTTACTTAGAGATGTGTGTATGGAAAAACTTGTGCAACAACTAGCAAACCTGGGATGCCAAAAGAATAAGTCCCGTTTGTTTAGCTCATTATGGGGCATCTGATTTCCACGAATGGTGTAAGTCAGCTCGGATGAACAAGATAGTGATGTGTCAGAGAAAATTACTAGAAATAGTTTTTGTGGTACTTAACTAATAAACGTGATAACTTTGCAACTGTGATTTTATTTATTACTAGCTTTCGCCCACGGCTTCAAAAGCACTGTGGATTTCCACGGGAACAGTGCTCTTTCCCGGAATGAAAGGTACTCTATGTCCTTCTCCGTATTTCCAGCTATGTGTATGCGAAAATTCAAGAAGATTGCTTCAGTAGATAAAGTGTCAAAAGGAACAAACAAACTCACTTTCGCATTTATAATATACTAGCTTACGCCCGCGGCTTCGCCCGCGTGAATTTCCCACGGGAACAGTGCTTTTCCAGGAAGAACTGAAAGGTACCCTATGTCCTTCTCCGTACTTCCAGCTATGTGTATGCGAAATTTCAGGAAGATTGGTTCAGTAGATAAAGCGTGAAGAGGTAATAAACAAACAAACAAACAAACAAACCAACAAACAAACAAACTCACTTTCGCATTTATAATATTAGTTAGGATTAAGATAGTTAGGATTATGCTAGTTCTGCGATTCTGCGAAGTGCACACTCTGCGAAGTGCACCAATTGCGTACAGTTGCACATTCTTCGTCAGACACACTGATAGAACCACTTGTATATAAAAAATGAGTGATTACTGCTAGAGCCGGGTACGTCATTCATAAGAACGTATCCATATTTCCATCCGCCTCCTTAGCAATAAATATTATAAATGCAGTAATACTGTTTTACTCACGGCTAAACCACTCCACAGATTTTATTAAAGCTATTGATTTTAACAAATAAATATATTTCTATTTCTATTGATTATATAGTTGAAGGCTCGAGAACTTCGATAATATATAATTCATCGATAATGCAGAATTACATTTTTGCCATTCACTATTGAAAACAAAGTCAAAAATATGTTAATGTGTGTTCTGTCTTATATTCGTACACAAAAATCTGACGGGTGGTGACAGATTTGTCAATGTATTGTTTTATTTTTCATATGTGGTGTCGTAATTTGTCGTAATTACAGATTTTCATTATGTATGTGTGTACCGAACAGCGCTTGCGTGAATTTCCCTCCCCCCGCAAAAAATGCCAGAAAGATTTGAATCTAAACATGTCGCTATGGCTTCTCCCTCCGTAAGGAGTCCGTGTTGCTCTATGTTGCCATGTTTCAATATTTCAAAATTAAATTTATGAAAAAAGTTTAAAAAAAAAAAAAAATGTAGTGGAAAGTCAAGTAAGAAAAAATGCAAGCTGAGAAGTACTACTAATAGGTAAATAATTAAAATGATTAAAACAACCCTTAAAGTTCTGAAAAAGAACCTGGAAGAATAATATTAAGAGTCCGCAGTAGGATGGTGTGAATCTTTTCCCGCTTGACAAAAGTTGTTATAATACAGGCTTACACACTTACTCGAGTTAATTCTTGTTAATTTATAGTACATGCATACCACTATAATATCCAAATTAATTTGATATAAACTTACAGTACATACACACACTATAATACCCAAATGAAATTGTTACAAAGTTACAGACACTCACTAGGTATTTACCCAATACAATTGTTATAATATTATTATACAGTTATATTACTGTGCCCAAAAACATTAAATGTTAAAAGAATATATATATTTATTTTCAACAAATAAAATGTAATGTTAAATATTAAGTGCACACTAGAATTGCAGACTAAAAATGTAATTTATTAGTTTGAGTAGCAAATAGATAGGTAGTAGATAATATATTTCAGTTCAAAAGTTTAGGTAACATATGCCAGATGGACAACGGTTAATATGCCACACACAAAAAAGTTTACATGCAATAAAATATAACCAATATGACCAAACACATAGACAATATTACACACCAAATATAACCGAACACACAAATATAACCAAATGCACAAAATGCAAAAGCTATATAAAAAACACTTATAAATACCAGTCTTTTTGGTTTGTTGCTCACTTGTTGCACGAAGAGTCACCACTTTGGGGCCTTGGTGAAGGCGCCCACTTAGGTGCCTGGGCAGGGCACTGTATCTCACAGTGCTGATGCAGGGCACCCTTAGGTGCTGGGACAGAGCACTGTATCTGTCAGTGCTGTCGCAGGGCACCGCTAAGCTGGTACTAGGTGTTGGTGGTTGCCGTAGAGGCCAATTAAAGGCGGGGTACTTAGGTATTTGTTTAA
Organism: Ephestia elutella; assembly: GCA_018467065.1. Taxonomy (NCBI): domain Eukaryota; kingdom Metazoa; phylum Arthropoda; class Insecta; order Lepidoptera; family Pyralidae; genus Ephestia; species Ephestia elutella. The sequence continues at coordinate 14,240 of JAEMBS010000674.1, forward strand.
TGGGTTGGTTTTTCACATAAAATAAAACCCAATAGGTGGATATAACACCACCAGTACATAATATACAGAGGTACCACTTAACACTTGTGTAGGCCGGTTTAAAGCGCACTGATTAGGGCAGATCACAATCACGACCTGACGGCGATGCCGTTGTATATTACTAGTGCACCACACTTATGTAAATATCTGGTTTAATTATAAAACAATTGGTAAAACCAAAAACCATCTGCCGTTTTGGTTACAAATCTCAAATCTTCTGTCAGAAATTTTCACTGTCATTTCCTCATCCGGTGGCGGTGTTGCCAGCCTGGTGGCAGTGTTGCCAGCCGGATGAGAAAATGTTGTGCGACAAAAGCGCCACACCCGTTACGTATGCTAAGACCTTAAAAACCATTTTAAAAGGGGTATTAGACCTTCCTGAATTTAGGATCCGATATTCAGTGGCTTCTGAATTGAGAGAAGTCTAATTGCATTCAGGAAGCTAGCATCCGATTTAGCATCCGTTCTCAGGAAAGAACGCCTTCCGACGTATCGGATCCTAAATCGGCGGAAGGATCTATCGCATTCAGGCAGGACGCTCGCTCAGTCACCGTTCGTCTGCCGTCGCGCACGCACGTTTTGTTGGTTAGCGCAGCGTGTGTGTGCGTACGCATAATGGCAGAAAGAGAGATACTAAATGATATTTTAGTTTTATACAAGGACATACCTTTGGGACAAGCGTGACCAAAATTATATGAACATAAATATTAGAAACTAGCTTTTTCCCGCGGCTTCGCCCGCGTGAATTTCCTACGGCAACAGTACTCTTTCCGGGATGAAAGGTACCCTATGTCCTTCTCGGTACCTCTAACTATGTGTACCGATGCGAAATTTCATTTAGTAGACAAATCGTGAAGAGGTAAAAAACAAATAAACAAACTCACTTTTGCATTTATAATTTTAGTTAGGTTAGGATTAGGATGAAGGATTCAATGTATTATTAGGTGTAGGTATATAATTTTTTTCATCAAAATGCAACATTAAAATCCTTAAAAAAATATTTCGATTAAGTTGGAGCCATTTTGTTTTAAATGCGCGACACTAAGGACGAGCGCTACGAGACAGACTCTCGTAGCGCTTGTCCTTAGCAACTGATTCAGAGCTCTCTGAATCAGTGAATGTGTGATCAGGAGCATCGGCCACTGAATTCAGTGGCCGATATCGGACACTAAGGGGTATTAGACCTTCCTGAATTTAGGATCCGATATTCAGTGGCCGATATCGGACTCTAAATTCAGTGGCCGATGCTCCTGATC
>JAEMBS010000675.1:0-15510 GCA_018467065.1 Ephestia elutella
CGTTCATAACTATTTTGCCAACGTAGGAAAGACACTCGCAAATGCAATGCTACAAAAGTTATCCACAACAGAACAGAATCTTGCATCGAACCTAAAAGTGACTAGGCACTGCTCCGACTCTTTTTTCATGCAACCAACTGATGAGACGGAAGTTAGCGACCTTATTTCAAACCTCAAAATGGAAAGTGCGCCTGGAATCGATAATTGTACCCCTAGTCTTATTACTCATCTCAAAACTATCATCTTGAAACCTTTGACTCATGTGTTCAATTTGAGCTTGTCAACCGGTGTCTTCCCTGATGTATGGAAAACTGCATTAGTAACCCCCATATACAAAAGCGGACCAGATAACACTCCCAATAATTTCAGACCAATTTCTTTACTATCTTCTCAAAAATACTGGAAAAACTTGTCAACAAGAGGCTTATTGGTTTTCTCGACAAGAACAATATTTTACCGGATCGGCAATTCGGCTTCCGTCAAGGAAGATCAACAGAGGATGCCGTGACAATGCTGACAGAATTTGTATCTGCAGCGTTAGACCGAAACGAGCGATGTGTCGGAGTGTTCCTTGACCTTGCCAAGGCCTTCGACACCGTATCCATAAAAATTCTTCTTAGGAAGTTAGCTTGCTACGGTATAAGAGGAATAGCTCAGGAATGGTTCAAAAGTTATCTTTCAGATAGGTTCCAGAGGCTCAAAGTGGAAGATATCATCAGCGACTCAAACCTAACGCACTACGGAGTACCACAAGGCAGCATTCTTGGGCGAACTTTATTCATTCTGTACATCAGCGACATCATGGACCTTCCGCTTGAACGCGCCGAGGTCATTTGCTACGCAGATGACACTGTCATACTTTTTAAAGATTTGTCATGGGATCAGATCTACCAAAATACCGAAAATGGTCTCTCCATTATTAACAACTGGCTGAGTAAAAATCTTCTAACCTTGAACGGCGCAAAGACCCAGTTCATGGCCTTCCACAAGACTCTTGCTTCACAACCTCCAAAAAACAAAGTCATAAAATTACATACTTGCACATCTATACTCTCCTGTAATTGCTCCGATATTTCACGCACTCCCAATTTAAAATATCTTGGGGTCATCCTAGATGAAAATCTATCCTTCAAACTTCATATAAATTTTGTTGCTAATCTCACTCGTAAATCTATCCATATTATGAAAGCCCTTCGTCAGTGTGCAGATCGAAATACTAAAATGCTAGTTTATAAAGCCATCTGTCAATCAAATCTTATGTATTGTATCAAAGCCTGGGGAGGCGCAGCAAAATCACATATGCTTAGTCTAGAAAGAGCCCAACGAGCGGTCCTCAAGGTGATGATGAATAAACCTTTTAGATACAGCACAGATGATCTTTATATGGAAAGCAACGTACTGAGAGCCGTATGCAGTATGCCGTATGATGCCATATTTTCATGTTATATTTTATGTTTAGTTTTTAACAATGCAATTTTTTCTTACCATTGTATTTTGATCCGATGAACATGTACTCATAATGTATAATTATACTAAACGATCGGACGCTGCGATACAAGCATCGCTTAGTGCAGGGTCCACAGTCAAACTGAACTTTAAAAAATGTGCTTTTACTTAATTCTAATGTAAACTTTTGTAATTGTACTTATCTATACATATAATAAAACAGTAAAAATATTTTGTCTGTACATTTAGTATTTTTGACTAAAATGGATAGAGGGACACCTAAAATGAACAATAGAAAGCAAAAAAAAATTTTTGGAATTTCTTGTCTGTCTGTCTGTCTGTCTGTATGTATGTACGCGTTTCACACAAAAACTACCGGACGGATTTGAATGAAACTTTTTTTGTTGTATAGCTATTAAGCCTGGGCAACATATAGGCTATAATTCATTTTGAAAACTGGAACACCTGATGAAGAACCATAACAGAACAGCTAAACCATAAGAAATATGGAAATGGTGCCTTAAAAAAAGTCGTTCAACCTGATGAGCATTTTCTGCTGACGTATAAAAATTGAAGATCTGGAACATCTGATGAGGAACTGCAAGAGACCAGCTACACTATAACATATATGGAAATGGCGCCTTAACAAAAATCGTTCAACCTGATGAGCATTTTCTGCTGACGTTTAAAAATTGAAGATCTGGAACATCTGATGAATAACTCCAAGAGACCAGCTACACTATAACATAAAATATATGGAAATGGTGCTTTTGCAAAACTTGATTAATCTGATGAGCATTTTCTGTAGACGTATATAAATCGAAGATCCGAAACATCTGAAACTGTTTGGAACACAAAAATACTTTCATCTAAGCGAAACTCACGCGGGCGAAGCCGCGGGCGACAGCTAGTTGGTTAATAAAGATATATTATTATATATTATACTACCTGGGTACACTGGGATTTCCAGTTTTTTCTTTTAAAAGTAAAAAAATTCTTTAAAAAAAGGTTGACCGTCACAGGCAGCCCGGCAGATGTAAAACATCTGAGCATCGTTGCACAAAAGCGCCATGCCATTTGCTGTCACAGTGTTCGAGTCGATTTTACTGCCAATTGTTGCATTAAAGTCACAGAACTAAGAATAATAAAGCAAATAGAAGTGCCATTCACAATTTATCGCTTACGAGATTGAATTCAAAAGCATTGGCGAAATTTCTACTGGTGTACTCATAAATATGAGCAACTTTTTAAACTTAAAAAACAGCTGTTGCTGGAACAGCAGATTTTTTACACGACTGACGAAAAAGGACTGTTATGTTTTCAGGGTTCATGTATGTAAAAATATGTAAGTTTCTTTATTCCACCATAAGCCCTGAACGGCTGAACAGATTTTGATGTGAGAGGTATTTCTAGATTCCTCGCATTTCTTCGAGTGACATAGGCTATGTGAGTTGTCAGTCGTGTTTTTATTTTTTAATAATTAGTACTTAACCAACCATACAAAAAGTTGTTCATATTCATGAGTATTTCCACAAGTAGAAATTTTGCTAATAATTTTGAATCCACCTGTATTAGTATTATGAATCCTGATATATCACTATCTGATATGGAGGATCAAACTATCAGAGACTGCTTTGTATTGTAATCAGTTCAGGACTTTGGGTTAATCAATGACACTAGGTCAATGTATGCACATTAACCCCAGAATAATAGGCAAATGTAGCTGCCATCTGCATTGTAATGTATCTGGTACGTGAAAAATTATTTATATCATTTACAAAACTTATTTTTTGCAAGTAAAAAAATCTTATAAACCTTAGAGAATATAACAAACAGGAGAGGCCACTTGCCCACCTCTGCCAAATTTCATATGATCTGCTCAAACTGTTTGTGATTGTGTGTGCGTAGCTTTTTAAGCTTGTGGTTGGCTTATCTGTGTGCGTGTATAAATTTTATTGTCTCTAACACGACGCATTGCGTTAGTGAACGCGTTTTCCCCCCACCAAAAGTAGCAGACCTTTTTGTGTAGTAATTTTTGCTCGCATCATCTTCTAAGTTATAAATGGAAAAATGCTTTTGACGCTCACCTATAGGGCAATCGAGCTATCAAACTAAGTTATAAGTTATTAAAAACTCTTTAAAGATTCTTCTCCAGCGTGGGAAGAAAGGTTAAGTTCTCAAAATTGTTTTCCAATCAGCTCATACTTTAAAACTTTCGAGTAATATTTTAATTTCTTAATCTAGGTATTTGAGTATTTGAAAGACTTAATCGCGCCGCATTATACGCGCTCAAAGATTTAATTCCGAAATGAAGGAGAGGTCAAAACATCGAAGGTGTGGAAAAAAAGACTTGAAAAAAAAGTAATTTACATGGCTTAACTTTCGTTAGTGAGAGGGTCTTAAATACTTCACGTAAAGCAATCCTAAGAAATGTTTTAAATATTCTAAACTAGCTTTTGCCCGCGGCTTCGCCCGCGTGAATTTCCCACGGGAACAGTACTTTTTCCCGGGATAAAAAGAAGCCTATGTGCTATTCCAGGTCATTATCTACCTCTGTACCAAATTTCATCGAAATCCGTCCAGTAGATTTTGCGTGATTGAGTAACAAACATCCTCACAAACTCACAAATTCACAAACTCACAAACTCACAAACTCACATCCAAACTGTCGCATTTATAATATTAGTATGGATTATTGAATTGTATCCTTACTTTCCTTTCTTAGCAACGACGTCACTTTCCGTCAACGACGAAGAGGACCAATTGGACATTGCGTCTATTGTTATCGAATAACCATGAATGAAGGTTAATTAAAATCAAGTTCACGTCTTCAGTAATGATAATTTTTTGATCTACTAGTAGGATTTTAGTATTTTTTCCGGTCCGTTCGTTGTAGAAATCCTTGGGGGAGGCCTTTGTCCAGCAGTGGACGTCTTTCGGCTGAGAGAGAGAGGCCCTCGAGAGTTGTTTATTTTTACCAGAGCTGCTAGTAGTTAGTCAAAAAAAAAGCTAAACAATATATTATGACATTAGATTGTGGTTTCGTCGTTTTTGGAATTACTCAACACTCTAATAACATACATCTATCTTTTTTCTTTATTCACTGCAGGACATAAGCCTCCTCTAATGCACGCCAAGCTTCTCGGTCTTGTGCAATCCTTTTCCATAATGGGCCTTCAAATTTGGCGATGTCGTCACTACAACGGGCAGCTGGTTTGCCTGGTTTTCTGCTTCCAATCCACGGCATACATCTATAGTAGACTCCTATTAAGAGATTTATCTCCATACCGTCTCCATTTTCTCTTGGGGTCAAAAATTCCGAATTAAATTCTTTCAACAATGGGAACTTTTTTAATAAAAGCCGCCACGACAGGTGGTGACTGTTTGATTTATACACTTTTCAGATTCGCCATGGAAAATGCATAATGTGACGTATAATTAATTCGCAATTCCATTTTGATATTAGTTCGAGGTGTGGACTTGACGGCAATTTTGAGGTTATTGTTGGAAAACCTTGAGATTATTGCTCAGGAAGGTTTATTTAAATTTAATAATAAATTTTCTATAATGCGGTTGATGTGTTAAAAAGTTTCAAATTTGTAATTGTTTTTAGTGAGAGCCTAAAGTATCCTCTACTTATTTTTGAGTTGTGTTATTTTAGAGATATTTGAATTATATATATACACCTAATGATTGAAAAAAAATGTTTAATACAGGTTAATAAAAAAATATTGGCAAATTTTTTACTGGCTAAAGTACATACGAATAAAAGCAACTTTTTATTTTGGACCGCCTCTGAAATCTCAAAAAATCAGCTATTCCACACATGTATGTAGAATAGTATGGAACAGCTGATTTTTTTGAGATTTCAGAGTCGGTCGCAAACAAAAAGTTGCCCATATCCGTGAGTACTTTCAATAAAAGCAAGACCTAACCTCACCAAACGAAAGACCTGACCTGACTCCATTCAAAACCAGAGTGAATAGGCTGCTTCTGGATAAGCTCGTTACACCGTAGACCTCATCTCTGTCTTTGGGCAAGATTGTGGTCAAGAGCAAACCCATCTTGTATAAAGCAAGCCAATGATTTTGAATAGAGTTATATAAAACCAGTTACTCAAAGCCTCATGATTGGATTTCAATAGAGGCATGTTATCACGTAGCCAAGAATAGTGAGGGTCCCATTTTTACCCTTTACTCCAAAAAATGACAGACATGCCTCCAAGTCCAAGCTCTCGAGAAGACGTCAGAGTATTGATATGTACGTTCCATTCCTATCGCATTTCATAAATTCCGGCATAACATATTCCATTCAACATTACGGCATCCGGTACTGATGTAAAATCGCTCGGCCCGTACGTCGGAACGCTCATAAGAATTCAAGGAGGATTCGGGCGTGGTGCCGTTTCGGTAGTTATTACTTTTTTTAAATAAAAGATGGGTTTTCTCTAGACCACAATCTTGCCTGAGGACAGAGATGAGGTCTACGATGAAGCGAGCTTACCAAGAAGCAGCCTATTCACTCTGTTTTTGAAGAGATTATGTATATTCGTCCACATAGATAGTCATTTAATTGTAAGACATGATGTAAAGTGACGTCTTTGGATAAAATGCAGCAGTGGAGTTTGTTGCGCCGCCTCTTCTCCACTCGCGCTTTGGAGGCAGTCGTAACCTTAGCTTTATAGTATATTGTGATATAAGTGCAGTAAGTTGAAAATTACAGCCGAGGCGATATTGCTACAAGAAAGGCAGAGGCTGTAATTTTCAAAGCGCACGTATGTCATACGACGTTTTATAACATATTTGCGAGGAAATATTAATAAAACTCGGAAAACGACAATACCAAAGAAAAAGCGTGCGGTATAATTTTACTTGTTCACAAATTAGCGATGCGCGCGCATCAGCGCTTTTTTTTAAGGCAAATGCACAAAAAACAGCCAGTATTACTAATAAAGTAAATTAATATTTTTGTGTTTTGTTACAGATAAATGGTTGTAATTTATTGTCAAAATTAATTTAAAGAACTAAATTTTTATTTATTATATCTCTTAAAGTTAATTTTATTCATATCAAGTTGACCACTTTTCTGACATAAAAACTCTATGCTAAGATTTAAAAAAGTATCGCTCGTTTTTAGACGGAGCGTTCCTTTTACTTTACATTAACGCACAAGTGCGTAATGAGATATAATACAATATTGAAATTGGTGAAATAAACTTGAAAACGAACAATGCTGGAAAGAATATGTTTAAGAAGTAATATACAAAATTTGAAATTGGTGAAAAAAAGAATTTATGTCGTCAACTAACTATAACACAAGAATATGACGATTTAAAAGTGCTATTTTTAAGCCTATTTAAATAAAAACGATTGACTTTGATAGTCAGGTTGTATGTGCTCGGGAACACAGACGCAGGCAGGGAGTTCCACTCCTTCGCTGGGCGCATTAAGAAAGAATGTTGACGAAAAGCGCTAGTTCGTGCGGGGGGAATATCAACCAAGAAGGGGTGATAGCCCGCATTGCGTCTGGATGTCCGATTGAAAAAAGGGGCACGAGGTATGAGCTCATGCAGCACATACTGCCTTACTAGCTTTTGCTACGGGAACAGTGCTTTTTACGGGACGAAAGGAACCCTATACCATTTTCAGTACTTCATAGTACAGTTTCTTTAGTGTAAGCGAAATTTCAGGAAAGTTGGTTCAGTCGATAAAGCTTTGAGAGGTAACAAACAACCAAACTCACTTTCGCATTTATAATATTAGTTAGGATAGTTAGGATTAGGATTTGTGGTAAAGTGGTACTAGTGACGACATCGCCAAAGTTGAAGGCCCATTATGGAAAAGGATTGCACAAGACCGAGAAGCTTGGCGTGCATTAGAGGAGGCTTATGTCCTGCAGAGGATATTAATCCACTACCACTAGTACTCTTCCTTCTTCTTCTTCTTGTTCAGCTTAATACTACTACTACATTGTACGCGTAACTGTTATTTTTATACTTAAGTGTTTGTGTTTCTCATTTATAAGTGAAATGTAAATTTCTTTATGAGAATAAATATCTTAAACCACTACTACTAGTACTAGTGGTTCTGTGATTATCCGTTATCCGAAACGGACTCACACCTGCTAAGAACGTGAACCGATCAATAAAATCTTCAAGTTATATGCCGGACGGCTCGCGGGTCACTATAGGTTGGAGCTACTAGGTTTGCTCGTGCCCTGAATTATGTTCTAGCTTACTTGAGTTGAATACTAGAATAAAATTATTTTCTTCTACTTCTTCTTTATAAATTACTAGCTTCGCCCGCGGCTTCGCCCGCATGAATTTCCCACGGGAACAGTGCTTTTTCCCGGGACGAAGAGTATCCTTTGTCCTTCTCAGTACCTCTAACTATGTTTAAGCGAAATTTCAGGTAATTGGTTCAGTAGACAAAGCGTGAAGAGGTAACAAACAAACAAACTTACTTTCGCATTTATAATATTAGTTAGGATATAATTTGTATGTTTTTACGGTTCGTTTAAAACCCAAAATTCTTCAAAATGGAAAAATGGAAACCTCATAGGATCATCACTGTCTTGTCCGTTTTTCTGGGTTATTCCCAAAGTACTCCAAAAAATGTTTCCAAACTACTCCATGAAAAAAATAATATTTTAAATAAAGTTTCATTCTACTCCGCGGTAATATTAAAATGTTCTCAAAGTAATCCACGCGATTTTAATATCAAAACGCATTAATTAGAATAAAAAGAGTAGCTGATGTATAGTACAGTCAGGCTCAAAAGCTTTGCAACAATATTTTGTATGTATAAAAAAAAAAATAATAGAAGACTTTACAATTCAATAATCAATATTTGTATATCAACATTTATATTCAAAAAATAAACAATCAAAAACATTTTCATAAATGAGCTTTTTTTTACATATTTTTCACCAAAGAGATTCATGATTATTAGGTATATATATGTTGGAATTTGGCTTGAGAGTAACTCAAAAAGTAACTGATAAAATTATATTTTTGAAAAAATTTAAAATATTTACATAAAAATAAACATCAAATTTGCATCTTAGCAGCTAGGTTGCGACTCACATTCGTTCGTACATCCATTATAACAAGCTAACATGCACACATTTTCAATTCAAACTTGCTTTCAACTTTTTTCTCTTTAATTTAGAACTTATTCAGAACTTTAATCTGAACTATATTGTTTGAACGATTTTGTGACTGACTGTACATAGTGAAATATTTTATAATTATTTAGATGGAGTAGTTTGAGAATTGTTATCAAATAATCTGCGGAGTACATTGAGAATAAATCAAAATACCTATGGAGTAGATTGGGAACAAAATAATAAGTATTTTTTAATAATAATAATTTCGTGGAGTAACTTGGGAACTCATGTATGAGATTCTTATCTTTTTAGAACAAAAGAATGGTGTACTTTGGGAACAACCCGTTTTTCTATCTCTCTGTCTGTCAACTCCTTTTCTCAGGAATGCGTAGAGATATCAAATTGAACCAATAACTTACATTGAACAGTATAACAAATTGGATTTTTTTTTGTCTATTCTGTTATATCTTATAAACAAACCCTATCTATTCTACTCTTGCTTTGGACGAAATCGGTCCTAAGAAAGGAAAAACCCGTAGGGATTTAATTCTTAAACGCACTACCTGTTACAAAACAGATGAATGGCCGGCCGATGAAATATTTTTATGGCAATACAGCCTTTACTTGGCCTTTACGAACGCATAAACGTTATTTATAACGGTTACCCTAAGTTATAGGGATGAGAAAGTTTCAATTTATATAGTCGGGTTAACCCACTTTTGCTTTTAGGCGGGATTAAGTTTGATACAAGAAATTATATTTAGCTTGTGCCTGCAATTTCGTCCGCGTGAAATTTACTTTGAAATTTTTTTTTGCTCCCAAAGAATCTCAACGGTCAAAAAGCACGGACATAATATTTTAAACATGGCTTCATTTGCGATGGTAATCGACCGAGCGAGCGCAGCGAGCGAAGCGTTTCAGTTTCCACTAGCCGAAAATTCTTTTGTCTGTCCGGATGTTATCGCCTACAGGTCGCATTTCTGAACCGATTCTCATGAAATTTTGTAAGCAGGTTCGGTAATTTTATAGAATTTTTTAGTCGAGCCAGTTTTTCGAAATTTAAAAAAATGGCCGAAATATATAAAAAAAACCTCATATCTCAGCTATTTAAAAAATAATTCAAAAATGTCATTAGACATTTTTGTTATTCTTATTAAGACACATTTTTTTTTGTTTGAACAACATAGTAAAATTCAATAAAACTGCTATAAATCCATATGTTATAAATTCTCATACGATAGTTCACAAAAAAATCAATAGATGGCGCAGCAAAGCTTTTAATACTCGCAAAATCGCTAATACGTTCACTCTTGACTTGATTTATTTATTAAATAAAATTAAATGGTTCTTAAAAATCATATGGCTTTTTTTTGTCTAAGCAAGACATTTTTTGGACACAGGCTTTGAATTGTGTGTATTTATTTGGTTAATGGTATTGTATTGTGGATTGCTTTGCATGGTAGAATTATCTTGAACACTTGAAATAATTCTGATATCAAAAAACTTCATTGTATGATTAGAATCCTATTATAAAAAAAAGTAATATATATAATACCTACATACCTACTAATCAGAGAGATTCGATTTCAAATTGAACTTTATTTTGTGAACTTTAATTTTGTTGCGCAAATAACATATACATACATACATATAACCAATTGGTACCATGCATTTCTGACGACTGACGACCTCCGTGGCCTAACGGTCATCACGCCCCGGACGGCTACACCAGAGGTCCCGGGTTCGATCCCCGGTCGGGTCAAGATGGAAAATAATCTTTTTCAGATTGACGTGGGTTTTGGATATTTATCTATATGTATTTGTTATAAAATATAGTATTATTAAATTAGCATCCCGTAAAGTCTTGAACTTGGGGCCAACTCAATCTGTGTGATTTGTCCGTCTATATTTATTATTATATTATTATTTATATTATTTGAGGCAAAAAAGGCAGGTTTCAGTAATTTTTTTGGTGGTGGTATTGACCAACCACAAGAACATGTTTCGGCTTATGGGTAAAATATGAGAACTTTTTACTTCTTTCCAGCATTGGTAGGTTGGTTTTAAAACTCTTTTTAGCCAGGGACACGGTAAAATATCGGTTATTTCGTGGAAGGGCTCGCGAGGTCTACTGTTCTGACAGAACCACTAGTTTATTATTATGACAACCAAAACCTGATGGTGGTGCACCTATGATCGCCTCGAACGACGAAACGTCTCAGCAACAGGTAACTGCACGGATATGACATTTTTGTCACGCATTTAATGCCTCAAGATGGCTAGGCTATACGTATATGATACGTACAATAAAAGAGTCAAAAATTGACTTTTGTAAACTACTTATTTTTAAATATAGCCCTTTGGAAAATCTATGTAACAGTCAATCTCTACCTTACTCAGTAATCAATAATCATCAATATTATAAAATTCTTCCATTGACAGACAACGCTCAGCCAAAACTACTGGGCGTAGGAAGCTAAAATTTGACATATATGTTCTTTAGGGAGTGTAGGGGAGCACTAAGAGAAATTCCAACGGCAACAATGTCCCGAACCCATGCAAGTATACGATAACGCGAATTAAAAACATCGGGCTCGATAATTAAACAAAATCTTTACGACTTACCCCTAAGTTTCTTGGGCAATATCGTTTTAAATTGGAGAAAGAGGACACCATTAATTGACAGCCTGAGGCGCTACTCAAAACTAGGGATGTTACGCTCCGAAATGGAAACTACCGGATATCCGAAATTTTAAATCTGTAAGCGAATCCGATAAAAAGCTTCAAATAATTTCGAGTACGGTTATTTTTGTCTGTCCAGATCTGTATGTGTATGCACATCATTCAAAAATACATTTCTTTTTCTGAAGGTCTAACTTAAAACTGGCGGAGATTTCATCTTAATACTACGCGTAGAGTATGAGAACTCCTAACTAATTTGTTTGTTTGTTTGTTTCCTCTTCACGCTTCATCTACTAAATCAATCTTCCTGAAATTTTGCATACACATAGTTAGAAGTACGGAGAAGGACATAAGGTACCTTTCATCCCGTTAAAAAGCACTGTTCCCGTGGGAATATCACGCACGCGGGCAAAAGCTAGTAGAAAATAAAATTAAAACAAAAAATTTCAACTGTGTAGAACAAGCGGAAATAGGTCAAATTAACTTGTTAGATTTGATTACAGACAGACAGCAGGTCAGGTGAAGCCAAAGCGGGAATACAAGCTTGAAAGAAAATAACTGTATTCATATCCGGAATCACATATCCAAATTATCTCTCCCTACTAAAACACCAACCGATTTACACTCAAAGTGGTAATTGGATTAATCAAAAAATACTATTAATTCTCTTTGAACCGCTAAAAGGGTTTCTTATCCAAAAATGTCTTTTGGTTTTTAAGTTACCTTTCGTTAAAAGGATAAAGAAGGTGAGATAAATATATATAGCCTTAAAATAGAAATCGGACCCTAGGCACAGAATTAATATAAGTACTACGTACAGAAAGGAAATTCCCTGCCCCTCCCGCAATATGGCACCCTCCGCACTTCTTCCCCGTTCTTGTGTGTATTGGGACGCTATGACTATGAAAGCGCACACATTGATTGTTACACACGTGCTCACGGATATACGGTTTCATTTCTAGTACACTACTACTAGGTCTAGTAGTAGTAGGTATACTGAGAAGGAAGGTGTACAACGTTTGTATATTGGAGCAAATAGGTATATTTGCACCGAACAAGTACCTACGTATGGCGGAGTCGTCAGCCCCAGCTGCTCAAGACCAACCTGGTCAATGAGGCGCCTCTGACGCGAGCGCTGCGCACGTTAAACAGTATGGCTAATAAAACGATTTGGACCTATTCTGTTGCTCATTAAATGAATTTAAGAAGATGACATTGTATGTAATCTCATATAGATAGTGGCTTATACTATCGCATTAGGTAATTCCTGTAATGATAGATATAAGAGATGTAAATAAATAAAGAATTGTAAATTGTAAATATTTGACTCTCCGTTTCTATGAAGCGCCCGCCCTACCCTAGGCTCCGATGCGTACGCTGAGGATGCAACCGGGAAAGCGCTCAGATGAAAGAGAGAGAAATATATAGCCTTAAAATATACAATAATATAATGCCAACGGTGACGCTAGGTTATGGCATAATACAATAAATTAGTATCAAGTACAACCTTGAATCGTATCCTAACTAATATTATAAATACGAAAGTGAGTTTGTTTGTTAGGTACCTCTTCACGCTTTATCTACTATTAGTTATTTATTTTTATTTATTTATTATCATTTAAATTTTACATACAAAATGAAAATACACATATTATGCATTATATAAAAACCACGGAGGTTTGTTATTGCTAATGCAATAATCTGAATAATACTGAACCAATCTTCCTGAAATTTTGCATACACAATGTTAGAAGTACTGAGAAGGACATAGTGTACCTTTAATCCCGGGAAAAAGCACTGTTCTCGTGGGAATTTCACGCGGTTCGCTGCGGGCAAAAGCTAGTTGCATATGAAGATCTATCGGTGTACCAAAATTAGTTAAAATCTATCTAATTTTGCATGAATAAGCTACTAGTGATAAAAAATCTTATTGTAGTATTCAAACACATCTACCCTTGACTCCATTTCAGTGTCCTTGGTGTCCTAGGTTAGCGTTAAAAGCAACAATGCAGCGCGACGTGACGTGATGTGCAAATACCAAATGTATGTACGTAAATACGTATATACGTGCGCCCTAGGTAAAAGTGGGGTCTGGCGAATACGTCGACTGTAGCTAGAGTTAACAGCACACCGATTATCACGAGACCGCCTTTAAGCCGCAAGAGTCTGCAGCACGCGACTACACTGAGTTGTAGTGATAATGTGTGTGATATATCTGTCTCTTTTTATTTTTAGCACAGCATTTAGTGCATATGAAGAAAGAGTACATCCAATATGTCAACAGTTCAACTTATAGCGGCGTTAATCAAAGTGCTGCAGGGTGCTGTCGAGTGTAGCTGGTCGCTGCGACCGGCGGCACCTTGCAGCACCTTGCAGCACCTTGATAGACGCCGGCTTAGGGATGTATGCAAACACGAAAACAAAACATCGATATATCGATATTTTGTTTTTCTTGGCAGGTACTTACAAACTAGGGACAACCCGTCTGTCTGCTCGCGATAAACTCAAAAACTACTGAACAGATGTTTATGCGATTTATACTAATGGACTGGGTAGGTCATGCCTACCTAAAATTATCTACTTATTTTTTTACATTTTTTTGTATTCTTGATACAAATAAATATTGATTGCTTCTATTTAGTATTTGATAAAACGGTATCCGCTGCGCCAAAAACATTTTGTTCTAAACATAATTTGAATGAACGGAACGAATGAGAATTTATTGTGTTCAGTTACTAGGGTATTATATTATCTGTGGTTCAGTTCACAGTCATGTCATAATAAAGGAAAGCTTTGATGTACAATTTTCTCGGTGCAAAGCTAGTCGATATATAAATATGTAATTCTATTGCGTTGCATTAAAATGATTTTCTAAAAACCGCATCAAAATCGGTACAGCCAAACGCAAGATAATCGGTGACAAACATACATACAAAAATCCAGGTCAAACTGAGAACCTCCTTTTTTTGAAGTCGGTTAAAAGTAGCATTTTTAATAATGTTTTTGGTTTTTTATAAGATGTTGTGTATACGTTTATCTTTGTATAGTAAAGTATTTAAAAGTATATTTTATAGATTTTCTAAGGTTTCTAGATTGATGGAAATACACTCCTTGAAACTACAACAAAAACAAATTTTACCTACCAAAAAATAAAAAATAAAAGCTTCTATATAACTAATAATAAACATCGATGTTTTACTACACCCCTAAGTCTCGGTATAGTTAACGGAGGGCCGCAGGTCACAGCGGCTAACGCCGTCTGCTGCTAGCTTAAGGGGATGTAATCCAAGGTTACCTAATATTTTATTTAATCGTATTGTTTGGTTTATTATTTTATTTAGGTGAAGTTTATATCACTGATTACAAAATAACACATTAATTTGTTTTTAAAACTGGTATTGCCTTTTGCAACACACTAATCGTCATTATTATGGATTCTTAGCCATTACCATCTCTCTCTTTAGTCGTATTTCCTCATGACTGAGGGTTGTGGTCATTATAAGGAATAAAACACACACAACGACTCTCTTTGCAATTTTAATGGAGTGGTTTGCCATTGCCTTCTCCATTTCACACACTAGCTGATTATCATCAACCAGAGTGCAGGTTTCCTCACGATGTTTTCCTTCACCGGAAGCAAGTGGTGGTCGATGAAAACTAACATGAGTCAGATTGGTATACAAAGCCATGTAGCCCGGGCAGGATTCGAACCTGGGATTTTGCATCCACAGGCGGGCGCCCCAACAGTCGGCCACCACCGTTTCAGCCATTACCATAAGTATTAAAAAATAGAATACTATTAGCCTGATGCGATTACCACCAGTAATCATTGTTTAAATCAAATATCACCTAATTTCTTTCGATATTTTTAACTTTGCACGCATTCCAGATGATTTAAAAAAGGCTTCAAAATAAATCAGAAATAATCCAAAACGCGGCCCCTTAAGTTTGCGACAGTCTGCGTTCCTTTGTAGAAAGCCGCTTCTCTCGTAATAACTTTTTTGTGAATTTATTTTTTGTGGAGTTGTTGTGACAATATGTCTATCTCTTTTTAGCTCTTTTAAGACGAAAGAGTGCCACCAATTTGTTAACAGTTTGACCTAAAATCTGTCGAGAATCCCAGACGACGCAAAGCCACACTCCCCACTCGCCGCTCTTTCCTCAACGTTACGCTGGTATCGACGTTACAAGAGACCATTCTCAACGGTTGTCATATAATTTTGTGTCCGATGTGACGTGTAGCTCGTCGCTGCGTAAACGCGAGAACGCGGCATA
>JAEMBS010000676.1:0-15473 GCA_018467065.1 Ephestia elutella
GATACAGCTGATGTGTTGGGAATCGGAACGGACGACGCATGAGTATCTTTAAAACTGCCCGCTGGGAACGTTCGAATTCCATAATAATAGTTTTACCAGCACCTCCCCATGAACAAATGCAATAACTAAGTATAGACTCGCAAAGTGCCTTATATATTCTCAACAACAAATTTGTCTTAGCAACTTCTCTGATATTTTTAAATGCATATATTAGCTTTCGGACTCTTTTTGCTAACATCGTTATATGTACATCCCATTTTAGTTTATAGTCTATTAACACCCCGAGATATTTGACATTATTAACTCTGATGAGATTCGCACATTCAAGACAATGCCGTTGGGACATACGATTACAAGGATATGTGTGAAGAGTTATTGCAAAATTAATATCTTTTTTTTTTTTATTCTTTTTTTTTTTGGGGGCTTTTGTCGATGACATGTCAGTCCCATTGAACAGAAAAAAACAACATTAAACACAAAAAAAAAGAGAACACAGAAGAGGAAAAAAAAAATACGTTAACCTGATGCCTGTGTGGCCTGTTGGAGGGACTCCAACAAACCACACAAGCACAAGGAGGCCTCAGAACTTGGTTTACACAAAACACTTTGAATTGCCCCCACATCCAGCCTATTAATTTTAAACCTATCCAGAAATGCCTGTCTTGCAATTTGGTTCCGCTCACATTCCATCAATAAGTGATAGATATCCTCTATGTGTCCACATGTTTCACAATTGGGTGAGTCAACTTTTTTCATTAAGTATGCAAACTTGATGGAATATGACCGGACCTTACTCTTAATATCAGTTGTATCATTCTTCTAGGTAACCTACTATTTATGAACCACGGGATACGAGGAGGCTCACTTTGGATCGTTTTATACCATATGCCTTTTATCTTCGACCGTTCATCAAAGTATTCTTTCCACCTCATCTGGCATTCCAATTTAAATTCACCTAAGGCTTCCGAGTAGCATGGGGCAATATGGTATTCTGTTCCATTCAAATGAGCTGCATTTGCTAATTTATCAGCCTCCTCGTTACCGCGTATTCCTACATGCGAAGGGACCCATTGCAACTTCACTTTAACATTGCGTGATTCAAATTGTAGTATCTGTGCGAGTACACAGAAGGCAGTCGAGACACCTCTGTATCCAGAGGCGCATCGAGCCAAGTGTTGTATCGCACTTTTACTGTCAGAGCAAACAAGAATTTTGTCCCAGTCATAGCCATCAGCATATGTGAGTGCGTTAGAAATTGCTATTAGTTCCAGCGTCATTATACAAACATTATTCTTAACATTTGAACTTCCACTGTTCCCTAAAGATGGATCATAATATGCTGCTCCTTGTTTCTCTTTATTCTTTGATCCATCTGTAAAGATCGCATGCCACTCATTATATTTTGTCTGGAGTTCATCAATGACTCCAAATTTTAAATCATCACCTGAATAACAATGTTTGGAACCTTTAAGACAGTCTAATTCACTTATAGTTATATTCTATCGGTTGCATCTGTTATCGAGAAACACATAAAGCTACATTTAGTAGGATTTAGAGTTAATAGGCTATCTTCTAACCAACAGCTAATACTAGCCAAACCATCCTCAGTCAGTTTCTTAACCTGCTCCCAATTTCCATGGAAAAGGTTCGCTGTATCGTCAGCAAATGCAAATATATCAGCCTGTTCTATAGCAAGGTTGCACAGGTCCTTGATATATAACAGAAATAGGCTAGGGCCCAACGTACTTCCTTGAGGAATTCCGTAATCTATAAAAAAAAGTGTAAAAAAATATTTATAGGTACATGACGGCAAATCAACACAAAACAGCCCAGTACACAGTCGCCAACGCGTTGAACCAACGCGTTGGGCCAACGTGTACTGGAGCCATTACCGACGTCGGCTATACCACAGAAGTAAATTTTTTTTTTAAATATAAGTATATGTCTGTGGGCTATACCACAGAAGTAAATTTTTTTTTTAAATATAAGCAGAAGGAACACAAATTTCACACACACACTGATGATATTTGACAATATTTGCATCCTGTTCATGATAAGGACTGTCACATAACTCTGTCCCTTTCCTTCCTTAGCATTGCAATGTATTGCAACACGAACCACTACACTGAAAGATTTATCATCCAAGCCGGATTTTTCATATTATATGTCTGTGGGCTATACACATAAACAGACTGGTAGAAAATGCTTTTGGCTTTTGCATTAAGTCCGCCCATTGTACTTTTACATATGTTTTTGTGCAATAAAGTTTAAATAAATAAATAAAAGAGACACTTTGTATCGAATGAATGGTGCACCGACGTCACATTAGCCGGACTTGTCATTTCTCGCTAGAGCTCCGGCGTTTTTCAATCATTTAGTTTCGTATTTAAAACTTAGAATGTTTTTTTTTTTACTTTTAAGTAATGAAGTGTTGTGGAAGGTAACAATAGTCACCATGACAGCCGTCAGTGCGTTGAATAATCAAAATTTGAATTCCAATAACTACAAAAGCCTATTAACGACGACTGTTCGATCTTCTTCTGTTTTCTATTCTTATTTAATTCTTCTATTTGTTAATCTACAGTTTGTCTAGAAAGTCCTGACATGAATGTTCGAGGAACTAACATTGATGATGTGTCTGGCAACACCAAACGTATGTACATCAGCTGTCAATGCTGTCAACAATATTGAATTATTTTTCGTTTGTATTTCTATTGTTTTGGTTAAATTGCAATAAATGAAGACCAAACTACGCAGAAAAGTTTGAAAAATGAGGAAAGTAAACCGGAGTCGCACGCGGGAATTGATTTTTAAAGTTTTCCAGCGATGTTTTGCGGAGTGCAAGGCTGGACGAATTTTGTGAGATTTCGATGATATTTATGGGAGAACAACATATATTATAGGTATGTAATCGTGTTATTGTTTGTTTTTATCTCCCTGAAGTTACAAATATACTGAATTTACGATTTATAAAAGAAAAAAGGTATTGTTTACATCGTACACTTTTAGGTTAGACTGAAATTATAAATAGGTCATATTATAGTATGATCATACATTTTTGATACATTATGATGATACATCTCAGTCTATTCGGGTTTTCTACCAATTTTGAATTTGAATTGTTTGTTTCTTGTAAATAAGTTATTGTTTCTATTCTGTTACAATTTTTATTCCTTTTTTTTTTAGGAAAACCAAAGAGTACAGTTAGGCGGATGGTCGACAAAGCAACTTGTTGAAGAGGCCTTCAAAAGCATCACATCTGAATATGGAAAAACTGCTGCCATTACGTTGAGACGCTCATAAAAAGAGTACTATGAGCGATTACGTTACCTTTATCTAGATATAGACGACTTGATTGTTCGCTTAGGCGATGATAGCAGCAGTTGTGACAGCAGCTGTAGTGATGACGGTGCCGCTGATGAATGGCAACGAAACGTTTCTTGTAGTTGAATATTTGGAATCCGATGATGAGTGAAAGTGATCAATCTTAGTATTTTAACTATAAAAAATGTATTCTGGTTAAATTAAAAATGTTTAGTAAAACTTTACATAAGCAGAGGTACCTACTGTAAATAAAACGGAAACAATATGACTATATAATGTGTCTTATTTATTAACTCACTTGACTTGAACAAACTGCTAGTATCAAAATAATTTTAGTCACACTATATAGGGTTGCTACATGCATACCAGTGGCGCCATCATTTAATTTCAGGACTTAATAGACAGACTGTATTTAAAAGTATCGCTGTAGCCAGGTCCTGGCAGTTTAGTATTTGTTTATATTTAAAGTATATAAACAACTTCATCAAGAAACAAAGTGTTTCAATAAAGATCCACCTCACCTGCACCTGAGCATCTTCTGAAGAGTGGCTGCTAACACAGGCGGCCACAGTCAGTGTGCACGGCATCAACCTGATAACCATTGTTCATAGCCTCAAGAACCACATCCAGGAACTCACACAGGTTAGTTTCAGTCGAATGTTTGGTTCGAAATCCATTTTATTATAATCGAAAATAAATACTTAAAAAAACAATTAATGATTGAAAAGTTTACATGTCCATAGTGATTACATATTTATGCTCTTTGCTGTTTATAATATAATCTGTGTGTGCTACGTCACGTCAGCTTGCTTTCTGTCTGGCTCTCGCTTATCGCAAAAATTAACAAAATAAAGGAATTTAGTGTTAAAGTGGTTGAAAATCACTCGTAAATATAATTAAATTCATTTTATTTTAAGTATATGTGTTCGTATTATCAGTTATTTATTGCAATTATTTACACGACCGTAGAATATCCGTTTACCATCTGCTGACGAAAGTCCTGTGAACAGGTACAAAATCACGTTTCCTTAACCCATTTGTTGTTATGTATGTTTTCTAACTAAATAATTAGTCCGAATATTGCAGTGGCATCCAATAAGTTTTATTCTATTTAGCTTTATTCAGGTATTTTGTTAATTGAACAGTGTCAACATGTCATACAAACTACAATAGTACCGAATTGATAGTCACATAAATCGCTTGTTTCCTTATTTTAATATCGATACTAACGGATACAAAAGATAAATACCTACCTTCAAACAAAGATAAAAGCTTGGCAAAGATACAAAGTGCACACTTTGTGATAATTTCATAATTGGTATTACAGAATGGCTCGTGGACAACAAAAAATCCAGTCCCAGGCCAAGGCTGCTGAAAAGCAGTCCAAAATGAAGAAGCAGCAGGGCCACAGTGCAACGGACCAGAAGAAAGCTGCACAAAAAGCACTTGTTCATGTTTGTGCAGTTTGTAAGGTATGTTGTCACTTTGATCATCAAAAGTTTTTGTTAAGTATTTATTGTTAACCTATGCGAAAAGAGTGTTAAGTGTATTAAGTTCATGGGACTTTTAGTTTTGTGATGATATATAGGTGCGTTTTTATGAAATTCATTTACTTCGGGTGAAATAGATTATTCTTATTTTTTATTTTACAATTTTTTTTAGAATTGCCTATCAATCACTTGGTCCATAACATGTACACACTAGTGAACTAAACAGTGTTGATTGTTTATTTATGTTTGTTGTATCTTAGGCAATAGTTACTGGTGATATCAAACCAAAATGCTGTTGGCTTGCCATTTATTAAATGATTACTTATATGATGCCTAGCCCCTGTAAATTCATTGGTAGATATTTTACTATCCCAACTTTATAGTAATATTTGAAATATGAAAGTGAGTTTGTTTTATTATCTCTTCATGCTTTATTACTGGACCACAGTTTAACAAGATATACAGTTGTCCAACGGCTTTGATGTTGATGGAAAAGCTGCCAGCATAACAGAAAAGGTGTGAAATTTTTGAGGGGAACTATACAATTTATAATTTTTTTAATGTATTACCCCACTAGTCCTATTGAGTTCTCCCATTATGGGACAACTGAGGTGCAGATTTTTATGAAAAACATAATTTTCCATAGGCAGAGCTGCGGGCAGCAGCTAGTTATTAAGCCAGGTTCTATTTCTATTATGAGGTATTATTCTATGAGTTTATATTTCCATGAGTTAGACAAATCTACAGCCTAGTTGTGTACCATGAAACCTTTGGCTAACCGAGGCCTTTTCATATTGCAGGCGCAGATGCCAGACCCAAAGACTTACAAACAGCATTTTGAAAACAAACATCCGAAGAATGATCTGCCGGAAGACTTAAAAGCTATCTAACATTATGTTCTTTTTATTTAGACTTATTATAAACAACTCTAATTTAAATCCTAGTTCAGAAATTTCACATTATAAACTGATTACACAACATAGGACAAGCAGGGTTGGTTGGTGGTTGGTTGGGTGATTTAAGTGTTGACTTAGTATTTAATCTGTGAAATAGGGCTGGTCTCTGACCTACCTTGTCATAGAAATGTTTGTTGATGGAAATATATCAGTTTATAAAGTGGATTACTGACAAAAAAACTGTAATAAAAATAATGCATTTGTGTAAACTTTTTATTAATTCAGGTCAACAATTCCAATAGTTTTGTCGTAAGGTTTTTGTGACTTTTATCCATTAAGAATATGTTAAGGGTAGTGGGTCAATGAAGTGTGACAAGGAGGAGGGGTTTTACATTCCCAGCCAATTTACGTGGGCTAAAATGTCCCCATGTCCCAGACGCTCGAATTTAATAATAATAAGCGACTTTTTGTTTACTCGCAGCAATGACACTTTCAATATTTGTTTACACAATAGACACCCTCTGCAACCAACTAAAAAATAAGTATTTGACGATTTAAAATTGCTATTTTTAAGCCCATTTATTAATAAAATAATTTTCATTTCTTTCTGCGAAGTTCTTAATTTTTTTAATGGAAATGGTTGCTGAAATTAAACAACAAGGCATTAAGGTATACAGTTATGGACGGCTTCTAGTTATAAAGAAAAACAAAGTATTAACTTAACAGAACTCTTCATTTTAATTAACTCTAAGAATATTATGTAATATGCATCATAATAGTTCTCCTTTACTTGCATTCACAACACAACTCATCACTTTTACAGTTCTATTCTGATGGAGAATTTTATGTTACACCATACTACGTAGTACTTATATTAATTCAGTGACCATACTTATACCTATTATTTCTGTGGTTATGCCACAGACTTATATTAACTAGACTCCGCAAGTGTATGTACTTCGCGTGTAAAAAGGAAGATGATTCCACTTCGTTTAACGCTCGTTCATTCAGTCCGCGGTCGAACGTTCTCGCAGTCAGACGTATTACAAAAAGTAAAAAATGCCTAATTGCGCGGTATTGAGTTGTAGACAATACACAAAAAGGGGGACGAGATAAACGAAACATTTCTTTTCATCGGTAAGTAATTTTGTTTTAAAATGGTGTTGTTTTTAACTAAAAAACAATTATTTTGTGTTCCCGGCACGGATTTGGCGATTTTACAAAGAAAACTATGTATGCGAGTGTGTATTGTTGATTTAAAATACATTGCCGCTTTTAAAAAGAGTGTTGTAGGGCTTATCTTTAAAAACACGCAATGAATGTTAAAACGAACTATACGTTCACACGTCGTTTAGCTTAGTGGTACGATCACTAATCTCATTTTTCTGTCAAAAAAGGGAAATAGTGCTGTACCGCACAGAAAAGCTAATCTATACATATAATAAAACAGTAAAAATATTTTGTCTGTACATTTAATATTTTTGACTAAAATGGATGGAGGGACACTTAAAAAGAATAATAGAAAGCAAAAAAAATTTTTTGGAATTTCTTGTCTGTCTGTATGTATGTAAGTACGCGTTTCACGCAAAAACTACTGGACGGATTTGAATTAAACATTTTTTTGTTGTGTAGCTATAAAGTCTGGGCAACATATAGGCTATAAATGATTTTGAAAACTGGAACACCTGATGAAGAACCATAACAGAACAGCTAAACTATAAGAAATATGTAACTGGTGCCTTAACAAAAGTCGTTCAACCTGATGAGCATTTTCTGTTAACGTATAAAAATTAAAGATTTGGAACATCTGATAAAGAACTGCAAGAGACCAGCTACACTATAACATATATGGAAATGGCGCCTTAGTAAAAGTCGTTCAACCTGATGAGCATTTTCTGCTGACGTATAAAAATTTAAGATATGGAACATCTGATGAAAAGCTTCAAGAGACCAGCTACACTAAAACATTGGAAATGGCGCCTTAGCAAAACTTGATTAATCTGATGAACATTTTCTGTACACGTATAAAAAACGAAAATCCGAAACATCTGAAACAGTTTGGAACACAAAAAGATTTTTCATCTAAGCGAAACTCACGCGGGCGACAGCTAGTCGATTCTAAAAGCCTAATCGATTTGGAAACAGAGGAATGATAATGACAGAGGAATGATATTCTGTGTCATGTATTTTTTTTTTTAGGGTTCCGTACCTCAAAAGGTAAAAACGGAACCCTCGCGAAAATTAAAATAGAATATGTATTTTTAAAAACAATCGAATATTTGAAAAACGGCTAGACCTATTCAGATGCCCAACAAACTTAAACATTCTATTAATCATTTCTATGTATATTCTAAGTTTCATCAAAATCGGATCAACGGTTCGAGAGTTATCGCAGAACAAACATACATACATACAAACAATGTAATTTTTGTCCAACTTGATTAAAATCATTAACCTTTCTTTTAGCTTTGCCGTAGTAGAGAAAAATAAAAGTTATCAATGATTTATCATTTCTCTGCCGTTTTCTCATTCCTCTGTCGATGAACTCGAATAATCGATTATAATATCGGTATTGTAAAATTGCTTACAGTATCAATTTGGAAAGTAAAGGGCGGCGGCGGCGACACCTTTGAATCGTTTGCATGGATGGCGAGTTCCCATCACTAAATCGCTTATGTGACGTCACAGTAGGTAAAAAAATATTGACACGCTTGTTTTCTATGCAGGCGATGAGACTTGCGGGGTCTAGTTAATATATGTCTGTGGGTTATGTACTGAATCCTCACTAACGATAAAAATGAACAGCAATCAAAGTTTCTCATATGTTTGGACGTGACCGCACGTGCAGCAGACGCGCGAGTATGTGTCGGCGTCCTCGTCGTAAGTCTCCTCGCCGAAGGTGTGGTCGTGCTGCTTGTGCGCGCGCTCGTACAGCGAGCCGCGCACGTCCATGCGCAGCGCGCGCAGGCGCCGCGCGGCTTGCCGCTCGCGCGCGCGCTCGCCGGCCGCGGCGCGCTGCTCGCGCTCGCGCAGCAGCCGCGCCTCCGAGCCCCACACCTCCAGCGCGCGCTCCTGCACCTGCGCGCGCAGGTACAGCCGCATGTCGCCGCGCGGCGCGTGCGGGTTGCGGCGCCGTACGCAGCGTAGCGGCGGCGGCCGCAAGTCCAGGTCGCAGTCCTTCATCAGGAACTCCGTCTTGGCTTCCGTGCGGGTGATCAGCGAGTGCAAGCCGTCGGCGTCTCTGTGTAACGACCGGGACATATCAAACGCGATGTTATTAGTACACACAAAACTAGTAAATTAAAAAACTTCACTGACCTGCAATCGTCGCATACTTTGTAATCGAAGGTGTCGAAAAGGAAGGACTGCGGAAAACGGCGTTCACAGTCCATACACTGCGGCTGGTCAGCAACGTGCACGAGCGGGGCGTCCCGCAGGGAGGGCGCGGGCGCAGCCGACGCCTCCTCGGGCTCCAGCAGGAATCCGCCCCCAGAGTCCACAGGAGCCGCAGTATTTGCTCGCTCCACCACGCCGCCACTGTTCACAATCCATTTCATTAATCTATATGTATGTAGTCAGCACTCAGAGGAATGACTAATATTCCCCTGAGAGTCAGCAGACAAATACACATAATGATGACAACACTGACTGTGACTTATCGGGGCGTTTAATAAGTCTTGCGTCATGCAGGGATCGCGCCCGCAGACGGTTGCGCTCCATGCGCGCGCGCTGTGCGGCTGTCATCTCCGACCCGCCCTCCACCTCACCGGCCTTAGTTACTGCTTCCATAAGTTCTGCATACAAATATGCATAAATACAGTATCAAACAAGCTTATTATTGAAAAACAATAAACAGTTGCAGTGGCCTTTGGCATGATCGGCCAAATGCGAGTCTAAACTGGCGCACTGAAGGGTTCCGTACACGCAAAGCATCTCACATTAAACTCTAACTAAAAAAAAATATAGCCAACCAACAACACATGCAGGGAGCGGTCAGCGGGCTATCTCCTCCCGCGGTTAATTAACACACTACCCACTTCGTAAAGGTGTTTTGGTGTGTAGATATTACCGTAAATGTTGTGAATATTATATTTAATATTCACAACATTTACGGTAATATCTCCTGATCACATTGACGTTTAATTTTGATTATTTCTAATATTATTTGTCTGAGGCTAAGAGACCGTGGATCCAAGTATTTGATGATATGAATTTTAACTTTATACCTTTATGCGTTCCTGAGATTAAATTTGACAGACAGATGGACAACAATGATCTTATAAGGGTTCTGTTTTTGCCCTAAGAGGTAAAGAACCCTAAAAACACTACCTACCATATAGAGTGAACAAGTCTTGTGAAGTTGGGCTTGGCCAGTTAGTTTTTGCCCATAACTTTCATGTTACAAGCTGTTTAAAATACTTCTTAGGAAAAACTCTTTTCCTTCGTTTGAGATTTGTACAAAAAATTACGAACAACACGCAATGACTTCTAACTTACTTACTTCGATGGCTCAACGACCCAAAGAGGATTGGCCTCCGATACTAGAAGCTTCCACTCCTTCCTGTACTGCGCTACTTACCGCTGGAGGGATGAGGTCCTAAAAGATCTGAAGGCCCTCCAAAGAGCCGACTGGCAGGAAGTAGCGCAGAACAAGAAGTAATGACTTCTTATCTTGCCATCGAGATATTTAGGTTCTTACCCTTATTATAGAAATCGCTCCCTTTTAAAGTAGATCACAATTCACAAAAGATGTAGGTAGTAGATCGCGCAAGATTCGCAAATCGTGTAACACGTCGGTGCTAGGCTAGATAATTCCATGGTGCTCGCACAAACTAAATAGAGAACTAGGGTGCACGATTTGCTTCACTTTTTAGTGGCTAGGTTTAATTAGGTAGGTACAATACATACTTTTACCGTACCTACCGACCGACCGTCTGAGTTTGTTTGGTTTGGTTTGGTTTGGTTGGTGGTGCCATATTTTGACAGTTCGGAAAAGCTAGTGATGTGATGGTCATGTAAACTTTCAATCGTTAATCATTCTTTTTACACGACTGACCAAAAAAGGAGTGTTATGTTTTCAGGGTTCATGTATGTATGTATGTATGTAATTTCTTTATTCCACCATAAGTCCTGAACGGCTTAACAGATTTTGATGTGAGAGGTATTGTTAGATTCCTTGCATAAGCCCGAATGACATAGGCTATGTAAGTTGTCAGTCGTGTTTTTTATTTTTAAATAATTAGCTTGTTAACATTGAAAATGTTTTTTCGATCGCTTCTGTATAGACCCCATTTTCGCTAAGAGTGTGACATCGCTTTGGTATCGAGAGGTATATGGCTACATGAATATTTGAGGTCTCAAAAGACGCGTATTGACAAGGGCTATAATATGATTAAAAAAAAAATCGAAAAAGTTGAAAACTTTGTTTGAAAATCGCAAAAAAGTGTAAAATTTGATCAAATTTTTAGGGTCTTTTGTCATAAAATCAACTGTATCTCAAAAACTAAATGTGATATCAAAAAAATGAAAAAAAGCCCTCGGGGAATTGAGTTGGGCTACATTTTAAAATAAACCGGATTTCTGTATGACTAATAATCTAGGCAGGAAGGTGCCCTTTGTGCGGCTTAATTTTGAGAATGCGTGCTACTTAGATGCACTTCGCGTCGCTGATGGGAGAGGGAGTATTATTTGTAACACAGACCACCTATTTGTAAATACGAATTTCAATTTAATTTTATACTGATGTTAATTTTTAAATTAATTCTTTTAAAAATTGATTTTGTGTGAGGGTCCAGAGTGGGACGAAGATAAATACAAGAAATCAAAATCCATGGAAATCTGTCGAGCCGTTCTAGAGTTATAAGTATTCAAACAAACCTGACTTTGCTTTATATAGTGTATATAATAAAAAAATATATTATAAAATAAAATATTTGTCATAACTGTGTGTTTATTATTTTTATTAACACCGAATAGTTTGTTTTACATAGTGTATATAATAAAAAAAAATTATAAAATAAAATATTTGTCATAACTGTGTGTTTATTATTTTTATTAAAACCGAATAGTTAAAATATCAAGTATTCATTTGCAATCCTGACGATGTCTGTGAGGAGCCTAATTCGGCAGCCATCTTGCCGGGCGGCATAGGTACTCGAGTCGTCTGAATGGTGTCGTGGTATTTTTGTAAGGTGTGTTGATTGTTTTATTTATTTTGTAAGTACAAAGTGCTTGCAGTGATTAACTTTTGGTGCTAATTTGAAGACAATATAGTGTAGTATATTTCCTAATATTTGGAATTGTTACACAGTGTCGATATATTCATTTGTAGTAAGTTTTCTCATAAAATTACAGAAATTTTTACCATTGATGTGTGTTTAACATTTTTTTGCTTAATAAACCTGAACTATTACATTATTTTACCGATACAGGTATTATGTACATTATATACAGAGTCTATACAATTTTTTCGGCTTGTGTAGAGGTTATTGTTCGTAAGATAAATATTATTGAAAATATCGCAGCGTATTGCGTTCTTTTTTTGCGCTCGCCGGGACGTTGAAGTTAAAAATTACGCGAGCGGGCGGACGTCGGAGCGGGTAGAATACCCACAGACTTGCCACTAGTCGCCGATGACTGAGGCTCTGAAGCCGTCTTGCCGTAAGCGACTCATCATCCACGGGCCTACTGAAACGTTCTTCGATAGCTTCCAGGGCTTTGAGCTGATAGCGGGCGGATCCATTCCATAGATGGGAGAAATACTCCATACACGAGCGGACTTGAGCTGTGTAAAGGCTCAACAGTTGGCCCGGAGTAAAATACCGTTGAAACTTGAAAAGGATGCCTAGCTTTTTTGAAGCAGTCTTAGCCCTGGTCCTGGAAGTTAAGACTGAATGAGAAGTTTATACCAAGAAGTTCGAGGTGATCGGTGACAGGAACAGGCACACCACGGAAAGTGAGAGCCAAGTTGAACAGGCTCTTTTTAGCGGAAAACAGACACGCCTGCGTCTTAGAGGCATTGGATCTTACAAGATTGGCATCACCCAATCGGAGTCTGCCTGAGTTCGTCTATTTCCGGTTTTTTTGGACAGTCAGAACAGGAGATAATTCGGCAGCGCAATTCCCCAAAATAAAAGCAGGTATGCCATTAGGGCCACTGGTTTTTTCACGTCTAGGTTGCGTAGAATTTTAAGAACATATTTTTTGTGAATGTGGAGCTCAGCTTGGGGGTGTTTGGTTACTCGCATCTAGATAGGAGTTTTCATCAAATAGAGAAGCAAGTAAATAAGCTTCATTTAAAGTCGTGTGTGCCAATGTTCCATCTGATTTCTGCAGAAGAGAAAGTGAGGAGCGGCAAAATTTCGAAAGGCTTCGAAAAGCTTCAACGCACTTGGCTAGGGATCAAAATGCTTTACTGCCAGATGGGTACGAAGCGAGTTTTGTCCCCACTCGGCCTATGTGGTCAAAGCGAGCCTTTTTAAGTACTTTTGTGCAAGACTTAAAGGCCGCAGAGTTAAAGGCTTTCTTCTTTTTATGCGTATTCGGAGCTTTACAACTACGAGCGTAAGCCCAAGCTTGGTATGCTGACTGTTTATTAGCCTAAGCTTTCGAATAGTCAGCATTAAACAAAGGCTCAGCTTTGATGCCAGAGGATCGATCCGAGAATGGGAAATAATACTCCATTGCCAGAACGATAATCTCAGCAACAGCGCTTGCACAGCTCAACGGACCGCCAGGAGAAAAGCAGACCTGCAGCTAAGGGTAAGTTGCTAGGAAGGCTGAAACAGACACTTCATATCGATCTGGTTCGGTCGTCAGCAGAAGGTCCAAACAATGGGTCTGACAAACGTTTTTTTACTTTATATGCCAAAAAAATCTACAAAAAATTACGAGAAAAACGGTGTTTTTACTTTTTTCATATCTTAAAAAATGGCTGATATATTTACGATCAAAGTTCGTATTTCCGACTGTAGGTTTTTAAAAACGCGGGCGGGCGCTCACAAGCCGCTGACGTCATAACCTTGCTCACTCGCCAGACACGCTCCCGTTCGCGCGCCGCTGTGTAGTAAAAATTAAAATTATTAAGTTCTTTGTGGTAAAATGGGAAAAAGATACTGTATTGTGCCTTTATGTTCCAATTCAACAGTTAAAACACCAGATAAACTCTTTTTTATGTGCCGGAGGACCCGAAAATGAGGAAAAAGTGGATGACAGCCATAAAAAGAGTCGATTCAATAGGGCCTAAAACTAAAGCGCACTGTTGTGAAGACCATTTCGATGTAAGTATTTGTTAATAATAAGTTTATCCTTTACTTTCGATCGTTTAAATGGGTATACACTAGTCTATACCTATGTTTATAGCCCTGACGAAACTTTATTATTAATAGGTACGTAATAAATAAAAGATACAAGTGATTGCATACTGAAAGGCTCCGTAATTTTGATGATTATGAATCATTAGACTATATATATATATATATATATATATATATATATATATATATATATATATATATATATATACTATTATTTATAAATTATTAAATATATTTATTACTAGCTTTTGCCCGCGGCTTCGCCCGCGTGAATTTCCCACGGGAACAGTGCTTTTTCCCGGGATAAAAAGTAGCCTATGTGCTATTCCAGGTCATTATCTACCTCTGTACCAAATTTCATCGAAATCCGTCCAGTAGATTTTGCGTGATTGAGTAACAAACATCCTCACAAACTCACAAACTCACATCCAAACTTTCGCATTTATAATACTAGCTTTTGCCCGCGGCTTCGCCCGCGTGAATTTCCCACGGGAACAGTGCTTTTTCCCGGGATAAAAAGTAGCCTATGTGCTATTCCAGGTCATTATCTACCTCTGTACCAAATTTCATCGAAATCCGTCCAGTAGATTTTGCGTGATTGAGTAACAAACATCCTCACAAACTCACATCCAAACTTTCGCATTTATAATATTAGTATGGATTAAATAGAAACATTAATAAATACGACCCTAGCCGTGTGGTGTCCGGCAGAGAAGAATAGGATCATTCCAAGTGCTCTCACGGATGTCGAACAAGGCGACTAACAGAATACAAGCTTAACACGTCTGTAATCATACCTCAATGAATCATACACATCTATGTAACCTAGGATTGTTTCTGGTTTAAAACCTTTAGGTTGTAAAGTTCAGTTCGACAGGTCGCTCTGTAAAAACCACTAACATCGTCAAATCCAAAGCCAAGGTTAGGTAGCGGACCCCGGGCTCTTAAGTTGCCGTTGAGGACGCAACCGGGAATACGTAAGGACGAAGAAGGGAATACGACCCACACGATGTCTAGGTAAACAGCGCAGTGCAGAGTTTCTCACTGAACCGACTGCATTGGCGGGGCATTGGGCGGGGCGAATGTTTGTCAGGGGGCGAATGTTTTGTCAGGGGTATCAAACTCGCGGCCCGCATTTATCCTTTTAGTATTCGTGGTACCTTTCACGTACATTAAACACGGACTTTATTCGGGTTTTTTATTTTTTTTTAAACGAAAGATGGGTTTGCTTTGTTTGTTTTTGTTTGTTTGGGTTTGACCTCAATCTTGGTTCAAGAGCAAACCCTTTTGTTAAAAGAGATGGCAAGGACAGAGATGAGATCTGCGGTGGTGTAGCGAGCTTACTCAGAAGCAGCCTATTCAAAGGTTTTGAATTCGTTTTTAAAGTGTTATTTATTCTTGTTTTAGGTGAAAATTACATGGAAAATTATATTAAATATAAACTAGTT
>JAEMBS010000677.1:0-15442 GCA_018467065.1 Ephestia elutella
AAAACTGACAAAATGTCTAATGTTAAGTTATCTTGAAAAACTTTGACCGATACATACATTTGCATAAAAATCTTGACATTTTGCGCGGCTATGCTTATTTTCAGGTCAAATAATCATCGCACCCGTTTTTGGCTGATGAAGATTACTACTATGAATAACTATGATTGTTTTAGCTTTTATTAAATTATGATGTTTGAAAATCCCTAAATATTAACTTTATATCTTTCTTGCCCTCAAAAAGAAGGTAATGAATAGCGCTATTCTTCCCTGTCTCACTTATGGCTCACAGACTTGGATATATACAGAAAAGGCGAAAGAAAAAGTGAGAATATGTCAGTCGGCAATGGAAAGATCAATTTTGAAATTAAGGAGAATACATAAGGTGCGTAACAGCAAAATAAGAGAAAGAACGAAGTTGATAGATTTCCTGCGTCACGCTATGAAGCAAAAATGGAAATGGGCTGGACATCTGGCGAGAGCGACGGATGCTAGGTGGACAAAGAGAGTCGTAATGTAAAATAATAAAATAAAAAATAAAAATGTATTTATTTCCAACAACAATATGCTTAGCTGTTATACTTATATCTACTTAACTAACGTAAATTACAAATTATTTCGCACTTTGGTCGGTAGTAGCAGTAGCAGCAGATAGTGACGGCTACTCTCCGCACTAGTTAAAAAACTGTGTTGCGGCAGGGTAGAATCATCGTCCACAGTGACCAGTTTACCTACATTGTGTCGTGTATAAAAAATAAAAAAAATAAAAAAGTGTATTGTTGGTGTGGTGTGCGCAGGGGTCTCCAACTATTTGAAGCGAAGACGGGCAATATCCCTGCGCAGTGCGATTATACACGAACAATTACTTTAGAGAGAGCCGGATGTAATGCTCAGGATAGAGCCTCGCACTTTTGAAGTACAAGGACCTCTTGTCTATTAAGCCTTAGGTCCTGGGAGTCATGGGCAGGGTGATATCATTAATACAATATGGTTGGGATAGAATATAGCATTTTATTCCATAAACACACTAGCCGCTGAGGGCGGGCACATGTTATACTAATACCAAAATCTGATAAGTCTTTGCCGCAATTAAAAGTTAAAATTAACATAAACCAAATATAAGGTACCTGGCCAGGTCCGCACACAAACGTCTGTGCGCACTTAGAACGTCGTCCCGTTCACCGTTTTGTGATCCATTGGGTTCGAGCACTGGTACTGGCCGCATCCTCAAAGCGACGCGGCGCTCCTGCGATGCTCCGTTCCAAGTCGCTACATCTTTGCACAATGCAACGCCGAACGCACATGCACACACATATCACACGATATTGTGTGCATATTGTTGCGTTGTGCATGTGGTGTGTTCGGAACATGTGTTCGTGCGGTTCGTTGTGAGTGTTTATTGTAGTGATAACTACAGAATTATTTTGAACTTCTAACTGGTCAACTTTGCATGTCATATTTTAGGTGAAATAGTTGATATATTGGGATACTATTCCTGTGGCGTATTACCTGCATGATAGGCTCTCGACTCACTACAATAGCAGGCATTCAAATCCATTAGTTTCCAGACAAATTGAATTGGAAAGTGAAACACCGGTACACAAATTTCATATGTTGTTTTTACAATACTTGATAGGAAGACAGGGAGACCCGCACATCAAAACGTTCTCTGAGTCACGCCGAAACCATTGGTAGCAATAACTCGACGCGATTTTGTGTACTTACGGAATTATATCGAAAATTAAACATTCATAACAAAACATTCCCATGATTAGATTAGACTGTCAACTGAGATCTACAGAGTTGGACGTCTGACATTGACAGCTGGTGACACACGTTCCGTATCAGTTCCTAACCAACCTTTCTTATCATAAACAAATAAGAAATCATGGCTGGATTGTTGTAGAATTTTAATTATTCTCCTTTAAGATCGTCGACTTAGATTATTATAATATTCAACGAATAAATACCTTATTTAAACATTAGTTCTTTTAAAGAATATTAAAAGTTGGTTTGACGTGCGTCCGAATTAAGCGGAATGGAGCGCGACGAGGCGGAATGTCAAATCGAGTGGCGAGGGATCTTTCTCTCCTGGGAGGCCGCCACGACATGTAACATGGTTGGAGCAATCATTAATTTTTTGGGGTTTTTTTCACTTTCGCCGCCCTCGGCACCCCGTCATGGGACTATAGTTTAACCTTTAGCTTTAAAATCCGCGATACGCGCAAGGACACAGGGGATACTTGCCGCCACGAAGTTGTCAGGAGGATGAGCTGTTGATACCCACGTGCCCGCCCGGCCGTATGAATTGGCGCTTCCTGGAGTGTCCTCCCCATCACCAGAGGGTGCGGTTCTCCCGGACCGTGGACCGCATGCCACGGCGCAGGCCCCGTCGTCGGCGACCCCAAAGTGCAACACACGGATCCTAACCTTATTTCCGAAGGCCGCATCGCCGCCCCCGATCCGATGTCCCTGTAATGGCTCAGCGCAAACCTCGGAAGGTCCAGCCAGCGTCTACTATCTCGCATACAACGGAGCGTCGCAGGAGCGCCGTGCCTCTTTGATGTCGCGACCAGCGCCAGTGCTCGAACCCAACGGATCATAACGGTGAACGGAACGACGTTCTAAGTGCGCACAGACGTTTGTGTACGGACCTGGCCAGGTACCTTATATTTGGTTTATGTTAATTTTAACTTTTAATTGCGGCAAAGACTTATCAGATTTTGGTATTAGTATAACATGTGCCCGCCCTCAGCGGCTAGTGTGTTTATGGAATAAAATGCTATATTCTATCCCAACCATATTGTATTAATGATATCACCCTGCCCATGACTCCCAGGACCTAAGGCTTACTAGACAAGAGGTCCTTGTACTTCAAAAGTGCGAGGCTCTATCCTGAGCATTACATCCGGCTCTCTATAAAGTAAGTGTTCGTGTATAATTGCACTGCGCAGGGATATTGCCCGTCTTCACTTCAAATAGTTGGAGACCCCTGCGCACTCCGCCCAATATACACTTTTTATTTTTTTTATTTTTTATACACGACAATGGCGCCCGAACTAATATATTTTTGAGCCTTTGAGTCCTGTGAGAGTGGCAGTTTTTTCTAAAAAATAGTTTTTAAATTTTTTAAACTCGCTCACTTGTTATTTTGAAATTTTGGTGATATCATTAACTGTAAAGTTATTATACTTTAGTGTTTGTTAGGTTTATATGCGACAGGGTTGTAAGCATATATTTAATACAATTCATAGTAATTATTATAATATTACTAAATAATATTATAATTAATAATATAATAATTAATATTTTATTTGGGCTTCGCTATGAATAAAGAGCATAGCGCTCAGCCATAATTCCTATTTAATCTCAATTTGAGAGCTAATTTATATTTATTGACAGGGAGTAACCTGTATCTATTTAGAAATTTATCAATTATTATAACCTATTACATACCCTGACACATATAACCTCACATTTTTGTCAACATGTCGGACGGCGAAAGGGAAGAGCAATATCATGAAGTAAGTGGGAGGCAAACAAACCACCTACCACTACTACTTCCTCATTTGTTAATACACGACCACGGGGAGGTGCAATTGACACCCACCCACCCGGCCCTTCCACACTTAAAGCGTTACAACCCACATTGTCTCAACTAGGAGCTCCCGGTTTAGTACGTCAAGCCAACTCAACAGGTAGGACTACCTATGTTACGGAGACTAGGGAAGATGACGGACGCGTTATTCACATATTAAAGGAGGACCATTTGAGGTCGTGGAATTTAAAATTTTCTGGTGACTCAGACGTCACAGATTTTTTTCTTAGAATTGATGATTCTAGGCGTAGTCGAAACACTTCAGAACATAAAGTACTGAAATGTTTTTCTGACTTACTTAGTGGTAGCTATCTTTGAATAGCATTATTAATGTTGCCACCGGGCACACCATTTTTGTTAGCTAAAGGTCGGGAGATAATGACGGATGGCATGTTGCCAAAAAGAGGCGGCATTCCAAATTCGTTAATACCTTCAAATGACCAGTCGTTCAGCTCACTTCTTCTCCGCTAAACTAGCACCGCGCTTTGTGATGTAATGTTGTCAGGAAGCATTCGGATGTTGTTTACGACCTTCAGGAGATAGAAACCGGTAAAGTTGGAAAATATCATGTCAAGGACATAATAAAAGTCTCACAAGGTGTGTCCCCTAGCTAGCAACTTTCTTATCTTGAACTTTGTTATTTTGGATTGGTATAACCAATCAGAGGCCCCATTTTTCACATATGACATGACTCACATGTGAAATTTTTTTTGTCAAGCGTTTTCATGAAAACCAATTTCTTTTGTAACTACACACTCTAGGCGCCAGAGTAAATATAAGGATATGGATTAATACTCCTTAATTTTTGAGAAAAAAGGAAAATAAGTTTTTTCCCTTATACAATGTCAAGCCCAACGGCTATACATTTTAAATGTCTATTTATGTGAGATCTCTCCATTAGTTTAAAGACTTTATTAGGTTTACAATTTAATTACTAACTAGTAAATTATGTAGGAATGCTAGATTACATATATTTTAATTAAATCTCAAATAGTTTTTCTTATTATACATAAGTAAGAACTATATTACTTTAGATAATTCATTATTATTAGTATGCTACTTGCGATTATCCCATTAGAAAACCAAGTACGATTTTTTAATGCGGGGAATTGCAGCGGTCTGGCCAGACGCTGTATTCCTGACACTCAACATAAATTGAGTTAGTTTTAGAACTCTAGAACATACATTTTAGTTTAATATATGAAATAGCATGAGTTAGTTTCATATATAGCTGATAGTTTTATATTTAGAAATATATTGCCGTAGGATAGGTGAATGTTTTCTCCGGTTACCTCGGCTGTTTCGGCTAAGTACGACTTAACCTCTTTGCCGAAAAGGGGGTATTGTAGTGATAACTACAGAATTATTTTGAACTTCTAACTGGTCAACTTTGCATGTCATATTTTAGGTGAAATAGTTGATATATTGGGATACTATTCCTGTGGCGTATTACCTGCATGATAGGCTCTCGACTCACTACAATAGCAGGCATTCAAATCCATTAGTTTCCAGACAAATTGAATTGGAAAGTGAAACACCGGTACACAAATTTCATATGTTGTTTTTACAATACTTGATAGGAAGACAGGGAGACCCGCACATCAAAACGTTCTCTGAGTCACGCCGAAACCATTGGTAGCAATAACTCGACGCGATTTTGTGTACTTACGGAATTATATCGAAAATTAAACATTCATAACAAAACATTCCCATGATTAGATTAGACTGTCAACTGAGATCTACAGAGTTGGACGTCTGACATTGACAGCTGGTGACACACGTTCCGTATCAGTTCCTAACCAACCTTTCTTATCATAAACAAATAAGAAATCATGGCTGGATTGTTGTAGAATTTTAATTATTCTCCTTTAACATCGTCGACTTAGATTATTATAATATTCAACGAATAAATACCTTATTTAAACATTAGTTCTTTTAAAGAATATTAAAAGTTGGTTTGACGTGCGTCCGAATTAAGCGGAATGGAGCGCGACGAGGCGGAATGTCAAATCGAGTGGCGAGGGATCTTTCTCTCCCTGGGAGGCCGCCACGACATGTAACATGGTTTGAGCAATTATTAATTTTTTGGGGTTTTTTCCACTTTCGCCGCCCTCGGCACCCCGTCATGGGACTATAGTTTAACCTTTAGCTTTAAAATCCGCGATACGCGCAAGGACACAGGGGATACTTGCCGCCACGAAGTTGTCAGGAGGATGAGCTGTTGACATCCACGTGCCCGCCCGGCCGTATGAATTGGCGCTTCCTGGAGTGTCCTCCCATCACCAGAGGGTGCGGTTCTCCCGGACCGTGGACCGCATGCCACGGCGCAGGCCCCGTCGTCGGCGACCCCAAAGTGCAACACACGGATCCTAACCTTATTTCCGAAGGCCGCATCGCCGCCCCCGATCCGATGTCCCTGTAATGGCTCAGCGCAAACCTCGGAAGGTCCAGCCAGCGTCTACTATCTCGCATACAACGGAGCGTCGCAGGAGCGCCGTGCCTCTTTGATGTCGCGACCAGCGCCAGTGCTCGAACCAAACGGATCATAACGGTGAACGGAACGACGTTCTAAGTGCGCACAGACGTTTGTGTACGGACCTGGCCAGGTACCCTATATTTGGTTTATGTTAATTTTAACTTTTTAATTGCGGCAAAGACTTATCAGATTTTGGTATTAGTATAACATGTGCCCGCCCTCAGCGGCTAGTGTGTTTATGGAATAAAATGCTATATTCTATCCCAACCATATTGTATTAATGATATCACCCTGCCCATGACTCCCAGGACCTAAGGCTTACTAGACAAGAGGTCCTTGTACTTCAAAAGTGCGAGGCTCTATCCTGAGCATTACATCCGGCTCTCTATAAAGTAAGTGTTCGTGTATAATTGCACTGCGCAGGGATATTGCCCGTCTTCACTTCAAATAGTTGGAGACCCTGCGCACACCAATATACACTTTTTTATTTTTTTTTATTTTTTATACACGACAATGGCCCCAAATAAAGTATTAATTATTGTAGTGATAACTACAGAATTATTTTGAACTTCTAACTGGTCAACTTTGCATGTCATATTTTAGGTGAAATAGTTGATATATTGGGATACTATTCCTGTGGCGTATTACCTGCATGATAGGCTCTCGACTCACTACAATAGCAGGCATTCAAATCCATTAGTTTCCAGACAAATTGAATTGGAAAGTGAAACACCGGTACACAAATTTCATATGTTGTTTTTACAATACTTGATAGGAAGACAGGAGACCCGCACATCAAAAACGTTCTCTGAGTCACGCCGAAACCATTGGTAGCAATAACTCGACGCGATTTTGTGTACTTACGGAATTATATCGAAAATTAAACATTCATAACAAAACATTCCCATGATTAGATTAGACTGTCAACTGAGATCTACAGAGTTGGACGTCTGACATTGACAGCTGGTGACACACGTTCCGTATCAGTTCCTAACCAACCTTTCTTATCATAAACAAATAAGAAATCATGGCTGGATTGTTGTAGAATTTTAATTATTCTCCTTTAACATCGTCGACTTAGATTATTATAATATTCAACGAATAAATACCTTATTTAAACATTAGTTCTTTTAAAGAATGTTTAAAAGTTGGTTTGACGTGCGTCCGAATTAAGCGGAATGGAGCGCGACGAGGCGGAATGTCAAATCGAGTGGCGAGGGATCTTTCTCTTCCTGGGAGGCCGCCACGACATGTAACATGGCTTGAGCAATTATTAATTTTTTGGGGTTTTTTCCACTTTCGCCGCCCTCGGCTTCCCGTCATGGGACTATAGTTTAACCTTTAGCTTTAAAATCCGCGATACGCGCAAGGACACAGGGGATATTCGCCGCCACGAAGTTGTCAGGAGGATGAGCTGTTGATATCCACGTGCCCGCCCGGCCGTATGAATTGGCGCTTCCTGGAGTGTCCTCCCATCACCAGAGGGTGCGGTTCTCCCGGACCGTGGACCGCATGCCACGGCGCAGGCCCCGTCGTCGGCGACCCTGAAGTGCAACACACGGATCCTAACCTTATTTCCAAAGGCCACATCGCCGCCCCGATCCGATGTCCTTGTAGTGACTCAGCGCAAACCTCGGAGGGTCCAGCCAGCATCTACTATCTCGCATACAACGGAGCGTCGCAGGAGCACCGCGCCGCTTTGATGTCGTGACCAGCGCCAGTGCTCGAACCCAACGGATCATAACGGTGAACGGAACGACGTTCTAAGTGCGCACGGACGTTTGTGTACGGACCTGGCCAGGTACCCTATATTTGGTTTATGTTAACTTTAATTTTTTATTGCGGCAAAGACTTATCAGATTTTGGTATTAATATAACATGTGCCCGCCCTCAGCGGCAAGTGTGTCTATGGAATAAAAATGCTATATTCTATCCCAACCATATTGTATTAATGATATCACCCTGCCCATGACTCCCAGGACCTAAGGCTTACTAGACAAGAGGTCCTTGTACTTCAAAAGTGCGAGGCTCTATCCTGAGCATTACATCCGGCTCTCTCTAAAGTAATTGTTCGTGTATAATCGCACTGCGCAGGGATATTGCCCGTCTTCACTTCAAATAGTTGGAGACCCCTGCGCACACCGCCCAACATATACACTTTTTATTTTTTTTATTTTTTATACACGACAATGGCACGAGCATTACATACGCGGCACATGTGATCGTGTTCGATGTGATGCGTTTCGTTGTTTGCTTTTTCGTTCTTATTACAGTCAGTCTGTATATTCCAGAATCCATTAAACCTGTGTAAGGTTTCCCTTTAATTTTAAAATCTATAAAAATTCTATTGTACGTAGTACCAGACGTACTGTCACGTATTGAGGCAGTTATATTTGATGGCGGTTGCAATTCTAAAGATGATTGGTATAATACGTTGTTTAGAAACGTTCAGTTAAACCCGATGTATCATAGAAATTATCAAATTAAAGATAAAGTGTTATTTAGATATTCCAAACCGAATTCAAATCTACAATCGGATAACGATTGGAAAATTGTATTACCTAGAGAACTAGTACAGGAATGCATCAAAGAGAATCATGGAAAACATGCAGTCCATCCTGGTACATTTAAAACTTTGTCTAAAATTAAAGAAAATTATTATTGGAAAGGCATGTATGAAGATGTGAAGAATTATGTGGCCACGTGTGAGAAGTGTAAAGCTTATAAACACTCCAACCAACCTCCACATGGACACATGACAAACCAGAAATGTGTCAACAAACCGATGCATACTTTGTCCATTGACCTAATTGGTCCATTAGTAAAATCTTATTCTGGTCACATCTACATACTGTCCATAGTTGATATATTTACTAAATATTGTTGGATTCACCCACTTAGAACCGCTACAGCCAAAACAATAACATCATTTATTGAACAGGAAATCCTATATAAAGAGGGAATTCCATGTGTTATAATTTGCGACAATGCAACTGTATTTCAGAGCAAACAATTTAAAGATTTTTGTGCGAGCCATTCGATACCAAAAATATTTTACAATGCGTACTACGCGCCTCAGTCCAACACTGTGGAACGCTTTAACCAAACTATAGAAACCTGCCTAGCTATTTTAGTAGGAGAAGATCAAAGAAACTGGTCTAAGTACCTACCTCAAATCCAGCTATCTTTGAATAGCACTATCAATGTTGCCACTGGGCACACACCATTTTTATTGGCTAAAGGTCGGGAGATGATGACGGATGGCATGTTGCCGAAAAGAGGCGGCATTCCAAATTCGTTAGATGACCTTCAAATGTCCAGTCGTTCTGAAAAAGCCACGGCTCTCAATGAGATGGCAGACATCTTCCAAAAAGTTACCGATGCATTGACCAAAGCGTACAAACAAAACGCGGGACGATACAACCTACGCCGTAAACAACTTCGGTTAAGCGTAGGTGATATCGTATGGAGGCGTAACTTTGTGCAGTCAAACGCAGCTCACTTTTTCTCCGCTAAACTAGCACCGCGCTTTGTGAAATGTAAAGTTGTCAGGAAGCATTCGGATGTTGTTTACGACCTTCAGGAGATAGAAACCGGTAAAGTTGGAAAATATCATGTCAAGGACATAATAAAAGTCTCACAAGGTGTGTCCCCTAGCTAGCAACTTTTTTATCTTGAACTTTGATATTTTGGATTGGTATAACCAATCAGAGGCCTCATTTTTCACATATGACATGACTCACATGTGAAATTTTTTTGTCAAGCGTTTTCATGAAAACCAATTTCTTTTGTAACTACACACTCTAGGCGCCAGAGTAAACATAAGGATATGGATTAATACTCCTTAAATTTTGAGAAAAAAAGGAAAATAAGTTTTTTCCCTTATACAATGTCAGCCCAACGGCTATACATTTTAAATGTCTATTTGTGTGAGAGCTCTCCATTAGTTTAAAGACTTTATTAGGTTTACAATTTAATTACTAACTAGTAAATTATGTAGGAATGCTAGATTACATATATTTTAATTAAATCTCAAATAGTTTTTCTTATTATACATAAGTAAGAACTATATTACTTTAGATAATTCTTTATTATTAGTAGGCTACTTGCGATTATCTCATTAGAAATCCAAGTATGATTTTTTTAATGCAGGGGAATTGCAGCGGTCTGGCCAGACGCTGTATTCCTGACACTCAACATAAATTGAGTTAGTTTTAGAACTCTAGAACATACATTTTAGTTTAATATATGAAATAGCATGAGTTAGTTTCATATATAGCTGATAGTTTTATATTTAGAAATATATCGCCGTAGGATAGGTGAATGTTTTCTCCGGTTACCTCGGCTGTTTCGGCTAAGTACGACTTAACCTCTTTGCCGAAAAGGGGGGTATTGTAGTGATAACTACAGAATTATTTTGAACTTCTAACTGGTTAACCTTGCATATCATATTTTGGGTGAAATAGTTGATATATTGGGATATTATTCCTGTGGCGTATTACCTGCATGATAGGCTCTCGACGCATCACAATAGCAGGCATTCAAATCCATTAGTTTCCAGACAAATTGAATTGGAAAGTGAAACACCGGTACACAAATTTCATATGTTGTTTTTACAATACTTGATAGGAAGACAGGAGACCCGCACATCAAAACGTTCTCTGAGTCACGCCGAAACCATTGGTAGCAATAACTCGACGCGATTTTGTGTACTTACGGAATTATATCAAAAACTAAACATTCATAACAAAACATTCTATGATTAAATTAGACTGTCAACAAAATCTGCAGAGTTGGACGTCTGACATTGACAGCTGGTGACACACGTTCCGTATCAGTTCTTAACCAACCTTTCTTATCATAAACAAATAAGAAATCATGGCTGGATTGTTGTAGAATTTTGATTATTCTCCTTTAATATCGTCGACTTAGATTATTATAATATTCAACGAATAAATACCTTATTTAAACATTAGTTCTTTTAAAGAATATTAAAAGT
This sequence comes from Ephestia elutella, assembly GCA_018467065.1. Lineage (NCBI taxonomy): Eukaryota > Metazoa > Arthropoda > Insecta > Lepidoptera > Pyralidae > Ephestia > Ephestia elutella. The sequence goes on from JAEMBS010000677.1 coordinate 11,071, forward strand.
TGGTTTGACGTGCGTCCGAATTAAGCGGAATGGAGCGCGACGAGGCGGAATGTCAAATCAAGTGGAGGGATCTTTCTCTCCCTGGAAGGCCGCCACGACATGTAACATGGTTTGAGCAATTATTAATTTTTTGGGGTTTTTTTCACTTTCGCCGCCCTCGGCACCCCGTCATGGGACTATAGTTTAACCTTTAGCTTTAAGATCCGCGATACGCGCAAGGACACAGGGGATATTTGCCGCCACGAAGTTGTCAGGAGGATGAGCTGTTGATATCCACGTGCCCGCCCGGCCGTATGAATTGGCGCTTCCTGGAGTGTCCTCCCATCACCAGAGGGTGCGGTTTCCCCGGACCGTGGACCGCATGCAACGGCGCAGGCCCCGTCGTCGGCGACCCCAGTGCAACACACGGATCCTAACCTTATTTCCAAAGGCCGCACCGCCGCCTTCGATCCGATGTCCCTGTAGTGGTTCAGCGCAAACCTCGGAAGGTCCAGCCAGCGTCTACTATCTCGCATACAACGGAGCGTGCAGGAGCGCCGCGTCGCTTTGAGGATGCGACCAGTACCAGTGCTCGAACCCAATGGATCACAAAACGGTGAACGGGACGACGTTCTAAGTGCGCACAGACGTTTGTGTACGGACCTGGCCAGGTACCTTATATTTGGTTTATGTTAATTTTAACTTTTAATTGCGGCAAAGACTTATCAGATTTTGGTATTAGTATAACATGTGCCCGCCCTCAGCGGCTAGTGTGTTTATGGAATAAAATGCTATATTCTATCCCAACCATATTGTATTAATGATATCACCCTGCCCATGACTCCTAGGACCTAAGGCTTACTAGACAAGAGGTCCTTGTACTTCAAAAGTACGAGGCTCTATCCTGAGCACTACATCCGGCTCTCTCTAAAGTAATTGTTCGTGTATAATCGCACTGCGCAGGGATATTGCCCGTCTTCGCTTCAAATAGTTGGGGGCCCCTGCGCACGCACCAACATACACTATTTATTTTTTTTATCTTTTATACACGACAATTGAGACGTTAATAGCGAGTGGCTTAGATTGTACGACAACAAAAATGAAGTATAAGTAAACTTAACAGATAAACCTTATTAACTTTTGAGATAAATTAAAATATGAACATTTTCACGTTCTGTGTCAACGAATAAATAATTGTATATAAAATATATATGTATTATAAACTGTATACATATATATATTAATATATAGTTACAGAGTATATAGTGTATTTAAATTAGTATATAGTATTTAGTATTTAATTTTATAAAGTATATAGTATATAGTATATAATAAGAGTATATAGTATTTAATTTTATAAAGAGTGTATATATTATATAACATAATCACACTTATATTAAAAGGAAAATCAGGATGTGAGCTTGTGAGTATGTTTGTTGCTCACAATTCGATGGTTTTTAGTTGGTTGGGGAAAAATAAAAATAATAAAAAATAAAATACGTGGAAACAGTATATACTATTAACACGTCATTACCTAATTATCTTTATATAAAAAAGAAAACAATAACAACGTGAGCGAAGCCCCGGGTAAGACCGGTGTATCATTAACTGTCACGCTATCTAATCACGCCTTTATCCCTTACGGGGTAGACAGAACTAAGAGTCGTGAGACTTGGAAGGCCACGCTTAGCTGAATAGTGGGCTCTCTGATGGAATGGAGATTTAGGTATAGTGACAGGTAACAGTACATAATATAAGAAAATAATACAATTGTAGTTAGATCAACACCTGTAATATACATTCGGTAGATTCATAGTCCAACTTTAATAAATAATCAGTAATTATCCTTTTACATGCCTTAAGAGTGATATTTCTAAAAGCCTGATTAGTTAACTGGCCAATTTTATTATATAAACCAGGGACCTAAATATGAGAAGCAATTACGAGCAAAAATTGTTCTAAAGCGAGGTACTGTATAAACAGTAGCGCGACGTCTTCTTGATATAATTGGGGTGGTATGATTCTATGTTGTCTCACAACTATTTGACGTATAAACAGTTGACGCACTGTCAAAACTGAGAATTCTTTAAATAGCTCACTAGTTGAGTAACGTATATTTTTAAAATTCAACACTTTAATCACCGCTCTTTGCGCCCTTTCCATTCTAATAAGGTTTGTTTTATTAGCACTGCCCCAGGCTGTGATACCATACGTTAGCAAAGACTGACATAATGAATAATATACGATTTTATTTGTATTCGAATCTCGAAGGTGCCTTATTTTTTTGAAAATACATATCAGTTTTCTTATTCGGTTACTAAGCATTTCAATATGGGACTTCCAGTTTAAGTTGCGGTCTATAATGACACCTAAGTATTTAAAAAGAGGAGACGGGTGTAAGTATGATACAATTACACGATAAACTATTATTACATGAATTAGTATGGATTTTTATGTTGAAATTATGAGGCTGTTTATTATTATATATGCTGAAAGTTATATATTTAGTTTTTTCAAAATTAATTGTAAGCATATTATTGTCAAGCCAATTTAAAACCGTCTTTACTCCATTTTCTGTCACTCTCTGAACCTCATCCCATGACGGCGCATTGAACAGAAGGACTGTATCATCAGCAAATGACAAAATTTTGGCATTTTCTATAATAGTCTGACTAAGGTCATTAAGGTATACAAGAAATAGGGTCGGCCCAAGTACTGATCCCTGTGGAACGCCGAAATCAATATTTAGAGGGTCACTAACCACACCATCAATAGCCACAGACTGAGAACGCTCACTGAGATAAGATTGAAAAAGATTTAGTGGGATACCACGTACACCCGCGCACTCCAGTTTACGCAGCAATCTAGGGATAGAGACAGTATCGAACGCCTTAGCAAGGTCTAAAAATACGGCTAAACATTTATTTTTTATATCCAAATTTTGAGTAACATGTTGAACTAAATCTTCGATGGCGTTAGAAGTCGAAAGCTTTTCTCTAAAGCCATACTGATTGGGGGAAAAGAATGCATTAGATTCGAGATAATTGATAAGTCTTGAATTAATAGCTTTTTCTATTATTTTTGCAAGTATTGGTAGAAGAGAGATTGGTCTGTAATTTGTGATACTGTCTCTATTTCCCGATTTATATATAGGAATAACGACTGACCGTTTCAAGGCCTTTGGAAAGGTACCACATGAGAAACACAAATTACATAAGTAAGAGATTGGACCCACAAGATAATCCGCACCTTTCTTAACAAAAATTGATGATATACCATCCCAACCAGTTGATGAGGTGTTTTTTAATGACAAAATTATTTTTTTAATCTCATATTCATCTGTAGGTAGGATTGTCAAAGAATTCAGTGGAATAAAATTACTCTTGAAACTACTAGCCAAATCTTTTTCACGTTTGTCCAGTCTGGATAATATGTTATTAGCAAGTAATTTTCCCACCTCGACAAAATATTTATTAACAGCATTCACTGAAGCATTAGGAGTGTTTTCAGTATTCAACAATTCAAGGGCAGTCTTAGATTTTGGTACTGAGATTACATATCTGGCTTATTGCTTTCCATGTATTCTTTATACTATATTTATGTTTACGTATTTCTTCCTTATTATATTCAGTCTTTACTTTATGGAGAAGTTGATTACAAAAGTTCCTGTATCGTTTGTATGTAGCCTGCAACCTGCAAAACAAGATTGTCAGGATTCTTTCTGTGTTTGGTGTGCAATTTATCTCTCCACCGAATACATCCAACCAAACCTGGGGTTATCCACGGCCTTACATTTGTTCTCCTATTTTGAACTTTAATTTTGGTAGTACAATTGTCCATTATGGTTGCTAGTATACTAAGAAATTTATTTGTTGCATCTTCAGGATCCGAATTATTATAAAAATCTGTCCAGTCCATGCCCTTAAGTTCATTTATAACTTTATTGTAATCGATTTTGGAAATAGTTTTAATCCCTTTATTAATCTGTTGATGATTTTTTATCGAAATAATAACAGAACAGTGATCAGCAACAGTGGACTGACAAACAAGTGTAGTTGATAAACAACCGATTTTAAGGAAAGAATGATCATAGCATTTCGATTCTCGAGTTGGATAGATATGGCTAGGGAGAAGACTATGCATAGCCAGCTGATCCAGGTAATCAGGCGTCCTTGAATCTTGATTCCCCTCTTTTATGTCTAAGTTGATGTCCCCCGTTACAATAATATTCTTAAAGTGTCTAAGTGAATACAAAAAATATGATCAAGGGACTCTTTGAATCGGTCAATAGCGTACACTGACGGTGATCTATAAATTGCTACAATAGCATACTGGTTGTTTATTTCAGCAACTAAACAGTCAGCATCCAGAAATTTGGGTTCATATATCTTAA